>LBNU01026047.1:27856-67736 GCA_014162995.1 Artemisia annua
TTTAATTGCATTTTGTGTTATATATTTGTCATATCTGTTATTGTACATTTTTATTTTAAATTCCAAGCAATCAGTAGTGTAAAAATCAATCAAATTCATAATCTGGTTACTACTCCCAAGTCACTTATTCCCGAAACGTTTTTCAAACACAATTTCAGCCTCGTTGGGACTTTAACGACCCGGGGAAACACTATACTCTCCAGGATTTCATTGCATCTTGTCTCAAGCTTTCAGGGTTTATTTGTTACGGTTAGCCATTCACAAGTGGCTAGCTTGTGTGACAATACCTGTTGGTTCTGAGACGAGCCATCTGGATTCGGATGTGATTTGGTTTAACCGAAGGTTATTGCGAATGGTGTTTGTTGTTTATTAGGTTAGCGACGGGTTTAGGATTAGAAATGGTATGTTTGGACGAGGCGAGATATGGGATTGTGGATTGATGTTATTTTGACGGGATATAGTTTGGTCTCGGTTTGGTTACAAATTTATTTATAACTAAACCTTATTATTATTATTATTATTATTATTATTATTATTATTATTAATAAACTCATTTTAGATAACTATTATTAATTATTATTATATATAATATAAACTGTAAGCGTAAAACTATTATGATGTTTATTAAACACAACTATTATATTTATATTCTATTACAAAACTATTATTATCTCTATTATTATTATTATTTATTTTAAACGTTAAACGGTAAACTAATAGATGGAATAATAAAAGGGAAACTTATATATATATATATATATATAATATATATATATTACTATATATTAATACGTTTATATATATATAGGTATAATATACTATATACTATTATAGCTAATATAATATATTATATATATATACTATATAAATTGTAACGTTGCTTATTTTGGATAATTGGACTTGGTATCCGCATTTTATGACTTGTTAGACTTTATTGGACTGTATTGATTTGCGGCTGATGTTATTTGGACTTAGGCCCTTTGGTACACGAACGTAGGGTACGGTTAGGGCCCTTAAAGATCTTAACGTACCCTGAACCCGAACTATACAACATGATCGGTCGAAGAACCTTGAACAACTAATGGACCAACGTGAAGATATATCCAATCATATAATATGTACACCTTATATTTATTAACGTTATTTGCTATATAAAAAGAGTCGTTGGACTCGGGAAATGCTTATAAACGGGCAGGTCATCCCGAAATTTACTAAAATTACTTAATTATCTTTACTTTACTTTCGTTATATTTCTTATAATATTTTTGGAATGGGTAAAACCGAGACTATTAGATTGTCATTTTTATTTGTTCGTGTCTTATTCTTTTCTTTTCTTTTCTTTTGACGAGTATTCTTCGAGTCTTCTTTTGTTTCTTGTATGTTTCGGGTTCGCCGACTTATTCTTTTATCTTTCTTCCACACGAGATTCAAATGTTCACTTCTTTATCGCCAGTGAATAAACAGTTTTCATAATACACAAGGGTTTGAGGAACGTTTACTTTATATATTATTATACTGAGTATATTTCTGATATATGTTACTCGTTAGGTTTGTGCCGATCCTTTTCTGTTGTGCTTATATTTTGATGGTGACTTGTGCTTGTACTTTCTTGATGCCGTTGTGCCTACACTATTCTTGAGGCCTTTATAAATTACTAGTTGAGACTAGTTGTGATATCTTGCATTTGCCTGCGTACTCAGGTGAGTCCATAGGCCCCCACTTTTATCTATTTTAATTGCTTTCCAACTACTTGGGGGTGAGATACATGCTCTGTTTTTACTATGATCACAATGGTTTGAAAACTGTTTATTGAGCTTGAAAACTATATATGCTGGTACTGTGATGTGAAGCAGTAGCCATTTTGTTTGAAAAGCACTAAGTATGATTTTGCCACTATTAAGTCCCTCAGATCATGAGCCATTAATCACGTGCCGAGTGAGCGCCGAATATAGTATATAGCCTATAGGAATGACCCTCCCACTCCTTTTGCTGGATAGGCAATTGTGGTGTACTATATTTGAGTTGGCTAGGTGTTTGGCAGCACCTAGCGTAGGGGGCATTGTATTTATGAAATTCCGCGGTTATTGTCGACTTATTTTCAGTGAACAGCGTTACTGGTGTTGGTTTGGTTAACGCTTGGTGTCATGAGCTTAGTGCAGTGGTATTTTTTCGGCGTATAACATCGTAGCCCCTTTCTTGGAGAACTTGGAATATTGTGATCAATTACTTTACTTTAAACCTATGGATTCACTCAACCTTTGTGTTGACTTTTAGCATGTTTATCTCAGGTGTTATTATTGCTCGTTGCATATATTACTTGGAGGAGCTTGGCGAGGGGCATGGCTTGGTCATAGAGACTCCGAAAACCGTTTGGGACTGTTAAACCTATTTTTTGAAATATAGCTTCCGCACTAATTGTTTAACTATTATAAATATTAATGATTTCAATTATATCTTTTCCTTAAAATGGTTTGTGTAAAACCGTTCTTTGTACCTTTTGTTGTGATAACAATCGAGTAACACCTCAAGAATTGTATGCTTCCGCTGATTCGGTTTTCGGGGTGTTACATCAAAAGCCAAAGCCAGGGAAGCAAAATACCACTTTTGAGCTCAGATTGTCAAAACACACATTGGGGAACCACAAAATGCCAGAAATAGTCCTTGGAGCAAAAGTTTGCAAAATTGGCATAAATGGTCCCTCAACTTTCAAAAATTGACAGAATCAGTCCCTGAGCATTTATTTTGGAAGAAAAGTCAACAAAAGTCCTTGGGAATTCACAAGTTGTCAAGTTTGGTCCCTGGGTGAAAAGATTGGATAAATTACAAGATTGGTCCCTCAAGTTTCAAGTTTAACATATTTGGTCCCTGGAAATTTCAAATATGGAAAATATCACTTATGGTCCTTGGGTTATTCAAATATGGCAAGATTAGTCCTTGTGAATACTTTTGGAAAGTTACACACCATGTCCTCAAGTTTCAGGTTATTACAAGTTTGGTCCTTGTGTTATTTAGCTACTAAACCAAACGTACCCTTTGTATTATATAAACCCAAAATCCAATCCAACCCACAAACATAACCCATCACCCTACCCTTTCCCCTGGTCCAGTCCACAAGCCCAACACACCACCAGGCCCATTCCCTTTTATTAATAAAACCAACCCCGGTCAAATCCCAGTCAAACCCCCCTTCTCCCTCCCAAGTTGCAACCTGCAACTCAGTCACATCCACCACCCCCACCATCTCCACCGCCCATCCCACTACCCACCTAACAAGACAACCACATTTAATGCACCACCCCCAATTGCAATCACACAGGCCCCAATTTGCAGCTTTTTATTTTGGCGCCAAAACAAATGGAGGGCCAAGATTGAATTTTACTCATCCAATGGTTGATTTTGTTGCTGGGAAAAGACAAGGGAACCTCCTAAACCCTAATTCAAGGCTATAAATAGAAGAAGGAACAGAGAAGACAATGTGTAGTTTTTAGCTTAACTTAATTAATGTCGAATTTGCTGTAGCTTTTAATTTCCAGTCAAACTTTAGATTGTAATTTGTTTTCTCAAGTTAATATAAGCTTTTAAGTTCTTATTTCAAGCTCTTGTTCCCTTTTCAGTTTAGCTATAAAATTCAAGTATTTTTCTTAAATATAGATAAGCTCTTTCACTGTTAAAATGTTGTTACCAACTAACCTAAGTTCCTGAGATAAATAAGAAAACATAAAAAAGAAAATAAGATCACAAAAACACACAGGGTACCCTTGCAATTGACTGTGGAATGCTAAGGAAGTTGCCTACAATGGAGGGGCAAGATGGACTTTTACCTAGCTTATCTCTGATAAGCTAGGAGCTTGTAGAGTAGCTCCTCGAGCCAATTAGACCTTGTTTTGAGCAAAGGTCCCTTGTAAGCTACAAATTCTCATTTTTAGTTAATTTAGCTTAATATTGTGATTTTACTGTAGCAGTGCTTGTAGTCTAGCTTATTGTGCTTATTTGTTGTTGTTTCATGCTCATTTCTGTTTATTATTGATGTTTAAGCCTATCTTGTAGTTTAGAGAGTATTTGTTTGAAATTTGGTTCTTAACTGTCCTAGCTTGCTCATAATTGGTTTAAGTTATTTGCTCAGTGAAACTGCCTATTGATGCTTGAAACCTGATTATTAAGTGTCATTAAACTTGTCTCAAGCATAGTTGCTCCAGTTGTGCCTCAAAATCCTCTACTCCTTCTGAAAATCTCACACAGACAGTTTTTAAGGGGTGTTTGGTTCAAGGTGCATCTTTGTGTTCTAGTTTGAATTTGTTGTTGTTTATGGTTGAGCCAGCTCACATTAGGCCCAGATAGTTCTTTCAAGTCATAAAACTCATAGGTCTTTACTAAAATAGTCAAAATCAACATTCAATCTCATGTTTTCCTTCACTGTTAGGTTTTTAAGTTTCATGCTCATTCACATCATTACATAAGTAGATATAACAACTTATTTTAGTCTCATTTTAACTTATTGCATCATTTTTAGTAACTAGGATTTAATCAAAGTTCACCTAAGTCAAAATTGGGTGTTCATCAAAAAATCAAAAAGTTAAAAACCATAAAATGGACAGATTTTCTTAGTTATTGCTAGGGTTTAATATAGATTGGAATTAGTTAAATCTTGTTGATTTGTGTTCTTTGGTTACTTGTGAACCTGAATCCATAGAAAAATATGTATTTGAAACTCATTTGCTCAAAAAGAATTGGTGTTAAAGTAGCGAGTGTGTCGTTAGACCTCCCTTGTGTCACAGCTTTTGCACAATCTCCATAAGCCCACCAATAGCTTACCTATGGACACCAGCCCCCAACCCTTAGCTTTTTGGATAGCTTACCAGCCCATCTCATCATTCCAGTGCTTATTTTGACCTTAGGACCCTTTGCCCTTAGCTTATTTTAGCCTTAGACCACCCTCTCCCAACTGAGTATACTGAGTGGCTCAGTGTTTGCAACCATTTTCACAAGCTCATTGTGAGTTCAATTGTGGGACCCAGGGTATGATTCTTGGCTTATTGAGAAGCCCCCCCAGGTTGGCTTATTGGTTCAAAGCTCCTTTTGGACCCCTGAGCTTAATTGTGGGCCCTACTTAGGCCTGTAGTTACCCTTTTGGACTGTATTTATCCTCAGTTTTTGAGGATTGCTTATTTGCTTATTGTAGCTTATTAGTGTAATCTTTTGCTTATTCTAGCTCATTTCCAGTATACTTAGATTGTTTGTAGCTTATTTTCTAGCTTGTGTGCACTGAGTAGCTTGTTTCAAGCTTATATTTCATTTTCAAAAGCTAAAAACTCACTGTGGAAATCATAAGCTCACAAACTGCTTAATTTTGAGTTTCACAAAAAGTGTTTTCACAAAAGTTACTTATTTTTAGTATTAAAATAGTTTTGTAAAAAGAAAATAAAAAAAACATCACTTTTAAGAAAGTGATAGCTTCTATTTAAGCCAATTTGGCTTATTTTTCTGCTTTTTCAAAAAGCAATTCTCAATTTTATATTTTTCTTAAGTTCCTAATATATTAAAATAGCTGTACAAAAATTTTCAGATTTATCTCTTTTCATCTAGTATTTATAATAATTAATATTAGTTTAATTAGTTTTCATTGAAAAATCAAAAATAAAATCCTTTACTATTCATTTTTAATCTCTGGTACTTTTTTATATTTTTCCTAGCTTTTATAAATTATAAATTATTTTTAGAAAATCGTTTCATAATTGTTACTATTCATTTGCTATTTTTCTTAATTAATTTAGTTTAATTAGCTTTTAATTAGTAATTAAGTAAATAATTAGGAAAATAGTTTAATTATAATTTTTATAAACTTTTTATAATTTTTTAGGATTCCTGTAATGGTTAATTAGTTTTATAAAAAATTTCATAATTATCTAAGTCATTTTAGTATTATTAGTAATTTAAATTAGTTTAAATAAGTAATTAAATAGTTTTTAATTAAATAATTAATATTAAATAATAAAATAATCAAAATAATAATAATAATAATTTTCTTTTCTTATAAAATTTTCTTTTAATATTAAGTTTGTAAAAAAGTCATTTTCACCCCCTCTAGTTTATTTTTGCTTAAATTTTCACTTTTCCCAGTACGCGTTTACGTTTGTTTTAATTTTAATTATGTTTTAGGTTTATCTGATTTCCAGTTATTGTTTATATTGCTTATCTGTTTTATTTCCATTTATATCTGCTTAGCGTAATCAATCTCAATCATTATCTGGTTACTTTCCCAATCACTGAATCCCTCAAACGTTTTCCAAAATACAATTTCAATCTCGTCGGGACATAATGACCCGGGAATACACTGTGCTTGCACCGGATCATAAATTGATCTCTCCTCTCTCAGATTTGACTTTTTGACCACACCTGGTTGACTGGTTAGTTTGGGAGGAGTCAGCCATAAACCTTTTATAACACTCATGAAGGACTTTCCTAGAAACATAGTATCAAACATAATAAAATGATTGCAAAAAATCATTCAAATATAGATGCTATGATTATTCAAATAATGAGGCTCAAAATGTGTTTTTTGTATGGTCTGACTATCATGGACGTTAACAAACAAAGGACTAGATATACTTTTTGATTAGAGGTATACTTATATTATTCAAAATCTGTTTTAAACTTTAGACGGTACTCTACCCGTATTAGTACCGTTGTATCGGAACCATTACCGGTACTGTTTTAAGATACGGTTCCCAGAACGAGACTTTGAATTTAGGTCGGGAAAAAATCCGATACACTAAAAACGGTGCTGGTACGGTGCTAAAATGATAACTCGCTCATCCTACTTAAAATGATAGTAAAAACATGAAAACATGGTGAAAACAAGAAAATTAGGCTAATTCGTAAAAGGGAAATCCATAATAATTTAAGCAATTATTAAAAATGAAAATGTTTGTTAACAGAAACGAAATCTGATCGTCAACATAGTCAGTCTGTCACATTCACATTTTCCAAGGCAGTAGAATTACAATTCTTTTCATGCAAATCGCCACGTGTCCCTTTATTACTCTCACCCTCTTTTTTATTTTTTTCTCGCTCTAACTTTGTTCCCTCCTTTCTTTCACAAAATCCCCAATTTATTATTTCTAGGGTTTCAAAATCGTATGATGTGATTGTAATGGGGGAAATTGAGAAGGAGGTTGAATTGAAGATGAAATTAGAAGAAAGTGTTAAAAGCTTTAAATTTAGGGCTCCCCAAGAGAATTTTACCATCCAGGATTTTGATATGGGCAAGATCTATGGCGTTGGTTCTTATTCAAAGGTTAGTTTTTATATATTATATATATTTTTCTGAATCTAATGTTAATCATTGTCAAATGCACCTCATAATTATTACTTTTTTGTCCGCCGTTGGAGATGTATTAATCATTATGGAAGCGCGAATGCAATGATTATCATCTTAGCAATATCTTATCATGGAATTTTTATAATCTTGGTTTTTTTTTTGCTACTTTTGTATTGTTGAAATGTTCTAATCGTCTTGTTGTTTTGTAATGTGTGTTGTTTAAGTATTCCAATTTGAGTATGTGAATCCCCGTGCTAAATCATGGTTACCCTTGCAATTTCAGGTCATTGAAATATTGTAATTACTATGTAGATAAATATGGAACCTTAGCGTAAAGCGTGTAATTGTTATGATGGCATTTTCAAAACAGGGACTCCCTATTTGACATGTCTGCAAAATTTATCTGCGTTATGGATCAGCCGATTTTTCCACCTATGATAGAAACATTGCAATTCATGGCCTTCAAAGGAAAATGATATTTCTTGGAACTTATATGTGTAATCTTGCGAACCTTGTGATTGTGACACATGACGAACTAAAGAGATGAGATGGGGGGGGGGAGGGGGGGGGAGAGGAGAACTAGTGGGTTCGGAATGTTACAATGTTGTTAGGATGATGAGTTAGACAAAGTTAGGAGGATATACCGGTATAGCGTTTCTTGCCTCTAAAGTGTTACAGATAGACTATTATTATGGACATAGATATGGAACCTGAGCATGAAAGCATGTGGTTATTGTAGATTTATGATGGCAATTGAAATCAGGATCTTGATTTTGACTCTTATTGAAACCTGATTTCTTAAAAATCTGTTTTGACCTGTTGCCAACCCACCCATTTTCCCCAAACCGACCATGCGCAACTGAAATCAATGCTTATGTCTATTTAGTCTAAATTCGGATGCTTATATTTTCTTTTCTTCTTGTTTATCTTCCTTTTATAGTTATTTTTTGTGTTTTTGCCTTCAAAATCTTCCATGTTATCTGTGGATTTTTTTTTTATAGGTTTAATGGTTTACATCTTTCTTTCAAATTACTTAGGACTTGGTGTTTTTCCTAATAGTCAAATGTCACATGTTATCAGGTCGTGAGAGCAAAAAAGAAAGATACAGGGAAAGTGTATGCGTTAAAGATCATGGATAAAAAATTTATTACAAAAGAAAATAAAACAGCCTATGTGAAGTTGGAGAGGATTGTGTTGGATCAGCTGACTCATCCTGGAATCGTGCAACTCCATTTTACATTCCAAGACACTTTCTCACTATGTAAGCATACCAGCTCTACAGTTTATGGATTATCTTTGTCTATAAATATGCTAAGATTCATTTCCCTTGTACATATTATGGTCTCATTTTTTTCTTTTCTTTTATGGTATATACATTGACACATGCATTTGATTCTATATTGAAGACATGGCGCTCGAGTCTTGTGAAGGTGGAGAACTTTTTGATCAAATAACCAGGGTAAGTGATAAACATCGACTCCTTGTGTTTTGTATGGAGTTGACAAGATGGGCGGGTTGGGTAATAGGTAAACTCAGGTTGGGTCAAAAGGTGCAATTTTGGTGCATGTCAAAATTGACAGGGTTGACTCCAAGCACTTCCTATCATAGAAGTTATATTTTTAGCGTGTCAGATTACACGATTATATAATTCAACCCTAGTCTAATTTTCAAAATAAAGTGATTATTTGGTCAGATGCTTAAAAGTATACTTGGGATAACTTTCGAGCATTTGGTTAGTTTCAAATTTAGCTGATTATTATATATTATACAGTCTCAGCCTGTTAAGAGATAAAATCTAACTTTGATCGAAATTTCCATCTACGGCTTCATATTATTCCATTCCAAATGATATCCTTACATTTGTTTATGTGTGCATTTGGAAACTTTTGGTTAAAAGATTGTTAACCATTTTGTAGAAGCTGTCCAAATGTGCCTGTTGGATCATAAGTCGTTATTCATTAACCATATAATATCCTTTTGAGTTTTTTTGGATAAAGGGGAGTAATCCGGCACCCTGGTAAATATATTAACCAAAAACGTTTAAGTACAATGGATATGAGTGAAATCCCATATCTCAGCCCGTTACATAGGCAAAAAGCTTACATAACAAGATACTTCCTATTTTCTAAACAAGAAAACAAACCATTACTCAAAGGATAACATAGGACATAACGAAATAAAATTACTTCCTAAGACCTTGAAGCTTGGTGCCATACATGGCATTAAAAGCATCCAAATTCCCTGGAAGATCATATACCTGATTCGCATAGTCATCGTAGTCATATTCATCATAATCATCCTCAAACTCTTGGCCACCACCGAATAGATTAGCAGACTCATCAAATGGGTTAGCAACCACATCATCATCAGAATCAGAGACCACGATCTCTCCCACCTTAGAAAAAGGGTTAACTCTTTTAGTAGAAGAGGCGGGCGAAGTACAAGAATCACTAGTTTTGGGAGCCACAACCGACTCCTTCTCCTTCAAATCACTCACAAGAGGTTCTTGTGATGTAGTACCTATCTTAGTAGACTCAACCTCATTAACTTCCATTGTACGACCAGAATCCACATCCTTATTAGTGTCATTAGTAGGAATACCCAAAGCATCCGTATCATCCATATTAAGAGCATCAAACTGGTTAGATGTAGAAATCTTCGTACCACTCGAACTAGTCACATCAGAAGCATTCTTCTTATTGCCATCCACTTTCTTAGGTTCAGGAGTAGTCTTTTTGGGTCGATACTGAAACTGCTTACCCACAACTGGTTTAGTAAACCCGTTGAAACTCAAAAGGATCATTACATTTTTGGACACTTTTGGTAAAAAGATTATCAACTTTTTGTAGAAGCTTTCCAAATCTGTCTTTGATCATTAGTCGTTATTCGTTAACCATGTAATATCCTTTTGAGTTTCAACCAAATTCTGATGTCAATCAAATAATGGCTTTCTGCCCATTAACTTTGTTGGGTCAAGCAACAGTCCACATTTTCAAACACGGGATAGACTTAATTATGTCAACACAATTAGATGAGCTTTAGAGGTATATATATGCATCTCTTTATCTGTGTAATAATGCTCGATTAATTTACATACTCAACTACTGTAAATTGATTGTATTAACAAATTGGCTGTAAGACCTATAATATGTGTGTTGAATTTGGCTTTTAACAGAAAGGTCGCTTGCCGGAGGATGAAGCTCGCTTTTATGCAGCTGAAGTTATAGATGCTCTTGAGTACATACATAATATGGGTTTGATACATCGGGACATTAAGGTATTTTAATGTAATAGTTTCTTACATTGGGATATATAATCACAGACCCCCTTAATAATGATCTCATGAAAGAAAAAACTTGAACATGGTAGAAATTCCAATTCATATAAATCTTTTATCATATTCTTGAACATGAAATCTATTATTATATTTTGTGAATAACTTGAGCCATTTTCACCCTTAACTTCCTCAGTCTTAATCAGACTCCATATCCGACAATAACTATAGCCTGACAGTGTGTTAATGACAGCCAGAGAACCTGCTTCTTACATCAGATGGACATATTAAGATTGCTGATTTTGGTAGCGTAAAGCCCATGCAGGATAGCCGGATAACAGTCCTTCCAAATGCAGCATCAGGTCTGTTTTATTTTGTTTTTAAGGTGTTTTGTATTGATAGACCGTTTGTTAAATTATGTTATTCTTCTTCAGATGACAAGGCTTGCACATTCGTGGGGACTGCTGCGTACGTCCCTCCAGAAGTATTAAATTCCTCTCCTGCAACTATTGGGTTAGTTTGATTAAATATACATGCATGTGTCCTTTTTTACTGCCGTTATTTTCATATTGTAAAATGACCCTTGCAAAATTATGGGCAGAAATGATCTCTGGGCTCTTGGCTGCACCTTGTTTCAGATGCTATCAGGAACTTCTCCATTTAAAGATGCGAGTGAGTGGCTCATTTTTCAGCGAATTATAGCTCGAGATGTCAGATTTCCCGATTACTTTTCAGATCATGCTAAAGATCTTATTGATAAATTATTGGTGAGCTAGCATGTAAACTTATGATTCTGTCTGTTCTTAATCAACATGAATATAGATGCTGAACTGTACAAAAGAATTCTGTTGCCTTTTATGGTAACTGAAAATGCAAAATATGATGCAGGATATTGATCCTGCCAAAAGACCCGGTGCAGGACGTGATGGTTATGATTCACTAAAGAATCATCCTTTCTTCAAAGGAATTAATTGGCGTGATATAAGGTCAAAGAGCCCTCCCAGACTTGTATTGGAGAAGGTAACTCTATAGTGCTCTAGCTGTTAACTTTTAGCAAGTGATAACTATTTTTACTCCATTCATATTGTATGGAATTCTAAAAATTGATGACTATTTTCACAATAACTCTTTTTACAGAGGTTTAATACTTACCACCTTAAAAATCTTCCATAGAAGGAAATGTTACATTTTTCATGGCGCATGGGAAGTTTAATACTTACCATCTTAACTTTCTACAGGGTCACACCGCTAGTCGCTCAAGTGGCGGTGATGACACTCCAGATTCATCATGGAACCCTGCACATATTGGTGATGGTACAGGAACAGGAAATAGTGGTTCTGATGTCTCATCTTCCTCTGATGCAGGAAATATAACTAAACTCGCTTCAATCGACTCCTTTGACTCAAAATGGTAATTATTTTGTTATAAAGCTTGAGATTCCTACATGTGTTGATATGAATCGCTTCAGAACTTTTAGTGCTTAGTTGGTGGTATTCAACCCACTTACTTATGAATGGGCTGATTCGGGCTATGTTTTGATCTTTAATGGGTCATATGGGTAACAAGAAGTTGCTTAAAAAGATACGTGCCAAATGGATTGAAAGTCATCCAAACTATATTATTTTATGCCTTCAATCTTTCACTATATCTGACAGACTAATTATCTACAAAAATTTCGAACTCCTCACAAAAAGTGTTCTGGGTCAACTTGGCTTGACCTGTCCAAGTAGCCTACCCTTTTTTGACTCCTTACCCAACCAGTCCATTTTCCCACCTATATTGGTGTTATGCAGCTTTCTGTGAGTTGACTTTTTGAGCCACCTTACTTTATCTCTGTTGGAAGCAAACTGATAAGAACCGCATTATTATTATTAGTTAGGAAATTATTAGGATTGTCCGATTGTAGTTATATTTGGAAAGTATAATTCTTGGTAAACAAGAAATAGACTTAGGTATCTTTTATTATAAATACCTAGGTTGCACGGACACGGACACGGTGTCCGACACGGACACGGATACGGGGATACGGCAAAATCTAAAAATATAGGACACGGACACGGCGTGGACACGGGAATTATATATATAGAATACTAATAAATATCATAACAAAAACATGTACAAAGCCTTAAAATCAAATGAAATATCATAATAATAAAAAAATATATATAAAAATATATGTATTTGTTATGTTTTTAAATAATATATAACTAAAAAAGCAAATGTTCAAATGGCAATTACTCCATATTGTTGTACTTTGTTTAATTTATTATATACTCCTTATTTCTTTATTCTATGAAATATAGCAACACATTGGAACTATAAAAAGCAAATGTCAGTATTTACTAGTCAAAGCATTTTCTCTTTCTTCTATCATCTTCTTCTTCAACTCTTCCATTTTCTTCTTGGTTCATTTCTCTTCTTCAGTTTTTTCAAAAAAAATCCAAATTCGTGTCCAAATCCGTGTCCAATCCGTGTCCAAATCCGCGTCCGGCCCAAACCGCACGTGGGACACGGCACATGCGTGTCGGACACGTGTCCGAGCCGTGTCCGAGGCGTGTCCGTGTCGGACACGTGTCCGACACTGCCACTCCATACTTACAGGTGTGTCCGTGCTTCCTAGATAAATACATGATTAGGGGTGTAATCTTGGATATGTTGAATGATATGAATTATTGATTTGGTTATCAATATCGGGGGGTTGGTTTATCTCATTAATATAAACCATTGTGTGTGTGTGTGTGGGTTTATAGTATGAGGGCAAAGTTTTGACAATTGTGTCTTTTAAGGTTTATACTTTGCAATAAACCCTATGCCCACAAACGGGCTCAGGCATTTTAATGAGATAAACCAGCCCCCGATATTGATAACCAAACTAATAATTCATATCATTCAACATATCCAAGATTACACCCCTAATCATGTATCTATAATAAAAGATACCTAATTTCTTGTTCTCCAAGAATTATAGTCTCCAAATATAACTATAATCCTAATAATTTTCTAACTAATAATAATAATGCGGTTCTTATCACAAACTGTGGTGCTTGTGAAGCAAAAGAAACACTAAACCTTGCAACAATGATGTTTATGTGTAAATCATGACATGACCGTCTTAACCTTTCAACAGGCAACAATTTTTGGAACCAGGCGAATCTATTCTCATGATCTCAATGGTCAAGAAACTGCAGAAACTGTCGAGCAAAAAAGTACAGCTTATCCTAACCAACAAGCCGAAGTTGATATATGTGGACCCCTCGAAGCTAGCCGGTAAAGGAACCATGATCTGGTCTGATGATCCCAATGACCTTAGCATCCAAGTTACAAGCCCATCTAACTTCAAAATTGTTTTAGTGAGTCCAAATTTTATAATCTGCAATTCATTTCATGTGCTCAAGAATGCGACCACTTGACTGCATCATTATCTTAATTTTTTTTAACATTTATACGTTGTGATGCAGCCAAAGAAAGTTATGACATTTGAGGATCCAAAACAGCGAGCATATCAGTGGAAAAAGGCAATCGAGACCCTTCAAAACCGGTGATATCTATTTTATTTGTTTTTTACACATTCTTTTTATGTAACATTAATGTTGGACCTTGGGAATCCTAAGAACAGCGGGGTTCTCTTGAGGAAATTGTTTTTTTTTCAAAGAAAAAACGATCCATCTTTTTTCCCATTTGCTTTTATATTTTCTTCTTTTTTCCGTTTTCGCCTGATTAATTTAGTTAGTTAATTTGTTGACTTTGAGTGACATTTGACCACTGTGATTGTACGACTATGTTAGGTACGATTGAAGTGTATTTGGTCACAAAATGAGAGCGATTACTTATGTTTCCGGGACCGTGCATTATGGTTCATAAGGTTCACTTATAATTTCAGAAATTTTATCTAATCCAAAAATTGGCATTGAGTGCACAATCTTGCTAAACAATTTTGCACCTTATGAATTATGATCGTCTTTCCTGATATCAAATGGTTGAATTTTGGATTTTGAAAATAAAATGATAGTGAGTGGACGAGTAAGGATCCATCGGAATATCAATAGACAAGATCAAATAATTGCAAATTTATGAATAACATTCAAATTTTAACTCCCTAACTAGATACATAATAATGGTAGAGAAGTAAAATCCTAACTATTTTATTCCTTACAAATCGTAATTTGCTTTGCCAATCATAGAATTACTTTTTTTTTTTTTTTTTTTTTTTTTTTTTTTTTTTTTTTTTCTCAAATCTGCTGCACCAAATGCTACATTTCAGAAACACGTTAAAGATTAATTAATTGATGCAATTGTCATTTTAAATGCATTCATTTGTACGATGCATAGGTTTATTTTGTATGTATGCATGTCCTTGTTCACAAATCGGGTAATACTCACACTAATTGAAAACCAAAACTAAGTGAAACGAATAAAATCGAACCAAATTTGTACCAAAACTGAAGTGAAACGAATAAAATCGAACCAAATTTGTACCGAACCAAATTTGTCAAACTGAACCGAATTAAATATTCAATTTTCAGTTGAATATTGTTGTGGCAAAATGTAAACCTAAACGAACCGAAAACCAAAATCAAATAAGTTAATGACAAAAATACACCGTTGGTCCCTAAACTTTTCAGAAAACATCGCCATGGACCCCAAGTTTGCAAAATCGTCGCCATGCGTCCAAAACTCAACTTTTTGAGGCCGATTGCGTCCCTCGCCCCGTAATCGTTACTTCCACGTCCTTTCGGAGAGGGCAAAATCGACATTCACTGTAGCGTTCTAGTTTCCAGCCGTTGTAAAGTGTCTCAGTTCCCTATATTACTTTTACTCACAATTGTATTGTCACTCATCATCCCTAAGCTTTCCCCCAAAACCTTTCTTCCTTCAACATGGTACGCTGCTAGTGTGGTAAGCAAGCTATAACTCGCACTTCGTGGACATCGGCCAACCCAGGGTGTCGATTCTATGGTTGTCCTGATGAAGTAAGTGCGTTTTAAGATTTATTGTATTATCTTGTTTCGCAAGTATCAAAGTACATTGTAATAATGGTGGTTGATTAATGAGTTGCCATATTCATGATTAGGGGTCTTTTTGTCGGTGGATAAGATGGTATGATCCTGAAATGTGTGCTCGTTTAAGAATGATCATACCAGGACTTTTGATGGGAGAGAAATGAGCTCGAGGAAAGATTAGAAGTTGCTCAAGGTGATGTGTGGAAGTTGAAGATTTACCTGGTGCTCAGTTGGATATTGTTCTTGATTGTTTATGCACTTGGTTAACTTTTTAGCTTTAATGTATGATGGCCGTGTTTTGTGTTATGTGGAAATGTAATTACTTCTTAGGCCATCGTGGTAGTGTTAGAACCTTTACCAAAACTATTATGCAGTATGTTTTAAGTTTAGATTCTATTGAATGGTAGTAACTTTGTCTCCTACATGGATATGAATTTTGTTCTTTTGCTGAGTTTACCTTATGGTTATGCAGATGCTTAAGAATTTGGTTAGAATTGACTTTTAATAGTCAACATTGTTATGAAGTTTTAGTTTTGGTTAGTTTTGCCTGTATCAATTTGCAGTAGCATATTATGCAGTCATAGACTTTGATATAACATACGTTACACACAATATACAAATTATGCACACAATTAAAATACAGAAACATAACATGGTTCTATAGATAATGCAAATGGATATAACTCCAAATGCATAAAATTGCATACTTTTCAAGGCATGATAATCAGAGTACATAACTTGTCCATAGTAAACATAAAGAAATATTGTCTAGTTCATTAGCATAACATAATTGACCTATGGTGAGGGCATCATTCTATCTATTAAAGCCTGCTGCCTAGTCACTCTTCGTGCAGTAGGCTGGGATGAAACAGAAACAACTTGCACACTACTTGACTGGACCTGAGATTGAGACTGTGATTGATCGATCATGTTGCTGGGGTTGACACTGGGATTCATCATGTATGCTGGGATCATCAATAACTTGATCTTGACTCTGAGATTGAACACCTGCAATTTCACCTTATTTGTTTGTTGCAACATCCTGCGTAGCTTGATCTTGAATTCCAGATTGCACACAAGTTCCTTCAACTGCAACATCTTGACTTTCATCAACACCTGTACCTTCAGCTTGTTTATCTGCTCCAACTTTGTTCCCTGTAGGATGTGTCTTCTTTGATGCAACCTTTTGAGGCACTTGTTTCTTTTTCCCTTAGAACTTGAACTTTTTTGTTGTTTAGAGCCCGTTTGACTACTTTGGGTTCTACCATAGCCAAGACATGTTTTTCGGTTGTGTCCAGCAATGCCACAAACACCACACCTTACACTCTTCCAAGCCTTAGACAGTTTACCATTCTTGAATCTCTTCAGTTTCAGGAGCTAACCTTACTCTTTTTTTACTAGTTGAGTTAGCTGCATTTGTTTGAGGCTTTGGTGGAACAATAGTTGTTGGAACAGACGATTTTTCCCAATGCTCATTGCTAGTTATGGGCTGGACATGGTGTTTGTAGGTTGCTTACTAAGTGTTGAGATAATAACAAGGATGAGCCCATGTTTCAACAGCTCCTACTTGTTGTACATTTAAAGCCATATTCAAATTGGTAGCAACAACATGTTTACATGGTAAACATGTAATCTCCCATCTTCTGCAAGTAAAAGACTTCTCTACGACATTAACTACACATTGGTCTCCCCATGGTCCACTTACCTGAAACTTATCTCCCCCATTCCATAAAACATTATACCTAACCGCCTCTTTCTTAATACCTTCTAACATGTGTTGTGCAGTGGGTGTTAGTGGCCCATTACTCTTCTCAATGACCATCACAACATGCATTATCCTCTTCATACAGTATTCCCTGATGTATTCTAAGGATGTAACAATTGGTTTGTTTATACCCTCAATTATTTTCTCATGAAACACTTGACACATGTTATTAAGTAACACATCAGAATGAGGTCGCCCTAAAACAAGACATATAAAGTTGTATTACTTATACATTTCATACTACTTTAACATATACCACTTAAGTTACACAGATAGATGACTTACATGAGAAATGTGACCTTGACCAATGGATTGGTGGTATCTGACTTAACCAAGCATGGGCAGCTTGACTTAATATCTTTAAAGCATCCATAGCTTTCTCAAACTGTGCAACAGTTGAGGCTATTGCACATCTCCACAGATGGTATTTGAAGGCCCTACCTTTCCAATGAAGTTTCATTTGCTCATGAATGCTTCTAAGACAAAGTCTGTGCTCCGCATTTGGAAAAACTTCTCTTAATGCTACTATAATATCCTGCACAAAAACACGTATATTTAGTATATGTTTCAAAAACAGAGCAAATTGAAATCATTACAAGTTTAAGGGAGTACCTTTTGCATGTCACTAACAAAACTGAAGATTGAATTTGGCTCAAGTTCAAGATCATCAGATAAACAATGAAGAAACCAAGTCCATGCTACTATGTTTCCTGATTCAGCAAAAGCATAAGCTAATGGGTATATACCATTGTTGCTATCAATTCCCACAGCTGTTAGAAGTTGACCCTTTAAAGGACCATCAATTGGATAAGCATTTATCCCCAACAACTGTCTCTGACAGGCTTTAAATCCTTCCTTCAATGCACCTAAACAAACATACAGTCTCTTGAATTCTCTTGTTGGAAGAGTATCCTCTGCATGCCATTCCACATGAATCACAACTGTTGTATTAGGGTTCCTCTTCTGCTACTCTTGAACATAGTCTCTCAACATGGTGAATTGTAGCTTGAATTCCCCCTAATGCCTCTGACTGCTATTTTTTTCCGTTAAAACCTTCTGCATTGACACTTCAAGCTCAAATTGGTTGGTAAGCTGATTATGAACAGACTTCACAGGAATCCGTGGATTGGTTTGAATCTTTTCTTTTATTTGCTTTGAGATAAAGTTAAGGTCAAAATGTTTGTGCACCCTTGATTGCAAACACGTGTGTTGATTATTATATCTTCTCACTGTCCAAGCACCTTTCTTACCATCCCTGCCGACAAGCAAGGGCCATGGGCAGAGTATTTGGGAAGGGTCATTTTTTCCTGCAATTAATGCATCTAATCCCTTTCTAGTTAATGGACCTCTAACTGGGCCATACCCAGTCCAACAGTAGCAATTGGGCCTGATAGGGGAACACAACCCACACATCTGACCCTTATTCTTCTTTTGTCATTCTTTTGAAAAAGCAACTCCCTTCTTGTTTCTATGGAATGCTCTCTTACCCTCTCTTTCACATCTTTTGCACTATCAAAGGATTGATTACAGTAAAAGAAAGTTTCAACAACACCATTATAAACAAACTCTGACCTAACCCTTGGCACCCCAGAGTTACCTATGTCTGAGTCAGAAGCATAAGCAGTGTAAAATGCATCATAATCCATTACATGTAATTGAGTTTCCAAATTCAGGTCATCACTTTTATTAGTAGATGTTCCTGCGTTGCCTAACTCATGACTCTGACTCTGTTGGAACAAAGCAAGCTGTACATCATTCTCCTCAGTAATATTATTTTCATTTGCCTGAATTGTGCCATCACCTACATTGCCTAAGTGACTAGTCTCACTCTGTTGGAACAGAGTGATATCAACATCAGGCTCCTCTTCCATGTTATTGCCACCAACAGGTTCTCCTCCTACATTCTCTAACTGGTTATCCTGATTGACTTGGAATAGAGTGACTTCCACATCAGGTTCCTCAAAGGTGTTATTGCCATAAACTAGTAGTCTTCCTACTTTCTCCAACGGCTTATCCTTAGTCACTCTGAACAGACTAACATCAAAACTGTCAAGGTCCTGAAAAGTATTGTCCTTATCAATAATGACTAATGCACCATCACTGTTATCAACAGGTTGGCTGGCAAAGGAAGACATGTCAAGGCTTGAAAAACTGGGCTCAATGTATGGCAAGTTACTAGATTCCCCAACATATGAGACATCCATAGGTACTAGAGTAAGTTGCATAAATGGGTGAAGGACTGGCTCATTATCTAGGTCATCTAGAACCAAACATCTGCAGCACAATTGTATAGCAGCACTAGCTACTTTTCTACTTGGTTCATCCATCTCCAAAAATACAGTCTTAATAGACTGTGGGGACATCTCAGACAACTCTAACCTAGTCTTAACATACACATATCAGCTTATGTTCTTTCACAATGTCTTTCAACAGGTCAAGATTGACAGCTTCACGAAAACTATATAAGCCATCGTCCAATGTACTACCAGGTTTAACAAAATAGTAGTAATTGGTTTCGAATTCTGCATAACCGATTTGGGTCATCAGAGCATCCAGTTCTTGAATCGATATCTCATTAATTTCAACAAAATCAACCTGACATTCCTTACCTCCTTCGTAGATCCTCCCTGGCCAGTTTTTGAATAGGCCATTGTGATGAAATCTCATGCTAAAATCACCAGGTTGACCATGTGTTGAAACACAAAACAAAACACTGTTATGGTTGTCTAACATAAAATGGAAATATCATAAAACAATGTAAGATACATATGCTTGTAAACGATTATCACCAAAAACACTTACCATATTTCCTGATTTCCCACTTTCTCTCGATGTCATGGTTATCAAAGAATGGTGCTTCCCTGATTTGCCATAACGTAAATCCAAGGTTTGTGATTGTTAATTTATTACTTAAATTATTAGATTTGGTGAGTGACATTGCATTAGGGTTTTTTTGGTAGGCTTCCAAAACAAGGTTGGGGATGAGCAATGAGTAAATGATCTACTTATATTAGACATAATGGCGGGAAAAAGGATTAGACGTCTGCTGGGTAGTACAACGAGAGAGAGAAAAATGCGACTCGGTAAAAATACAATTATACCCTCCAAACTAAACGGGTAACGGGATTTTCGGAACTATAACGGGATGTGGAAGTAAAGATTACGAGGCGAGGGACGCAATCAGCCTCAAAAAGTTGAGTTTTGGATGCATGGCGACGATTTTGCAAACTTGGGGTCCATGGCGATGTTTTCTAGAAAGTTTAGGGACCAACGGTGTATTTTTGTCTAAAACAAAATAACACTTTGCTGTATCTAGCCACTAAGCAAAGCCAGAAGTTAATTGAGCTTGAAGAATAGTTTGACAAAATCAAACAAAAAGTTCACACCATTATTGAGCAAGAGCCAGCTAATCTTGAAAATTCAATTTCAAGTTTAGCCAAACGACTTGATAACTTCTCCATCAGTGGTAAACCCCCAATAAAAAGAACAGATGGACAAATATATGTCTTTGAAGATCCCAACAAAATTTTTGAAGAACAAAATGGAATGGAATCAAATAAATGACTTCTAGGAGGCCTAACATCCTCAACAGAAGTTCTAAGCAAATAGAACTTCTAACTCAAGAAGATCAAATCCATGGTTATCGAGCAATGACTACAAATAGATATCAAGCAACTAGAATGACAAGAAGAGTGTTTGGAATAAAAAAATTATAATATTACCCTTGAATCAGTTGTAGACTCAGAAAGACAGCTAGAAATATCAATAGAAAGTCGAGCAAACCTTGTCCCAGCAGAAGTACTTTATTCAAACAATAGAAGTACTACAAAGCACAGGGTATACAAACACCCCATTGCCTACAATCATTAAAATTGAATCGTCCCGAAATAAAAGATGCCCGACATGCCCGCATGTAATAAAGTTCAGTCAAAGATGTCGGCCACTATGTTTAATTATTGTATAATTATTGTACCTTAAGTCAAAATCGAGTCACAAGCCACTGTAAAATAATCAAGTCAATAATGGCTTCCTGGAATATGCTAGATGCCAAGACATATTCTCTAGTTTGCTAGCCTATAAAAGGCATTTGTATTTCCTTATAATGATCATCCAATCGCCCACCAAAAACGTCTTACCATCACCATTGTAAAATATTCAAGCTTCCACAGTTTTAATAAAAGCTGTGTTTAAGTACTTGTACATTAAAGTTTTAGTTTTTGAACTATGGTTGATGAGGCGAAAAGTGTTACGCTTTTAGGGGGTCATTTAAGCCCTAATCCGTAATTATTTGATCAAATATTGCCTTAAATCGTTCCTTTTGTCATTTTAGGTACTTTGGAGAAGAAATCTGGAAAAGAAGGTATTTTGGACGTTTTTGGAGCATAAAAGTAAAGAAAACGACAAAGTCCCAAAACCATGCTGGAAACTGTACCTGACGGCGTCACTCTTTGCAAGGTGACGACGTCACGCTTTGACAAATAGGTGGTTATGAGATTACCCGAGACGCTCCAGAAAGATTTTGTGAATTAACACGTGACGGCGTCATGTTTTGTGACGCCTAGGCCGTCACATTATAATCTAAAGAGAGATGGCCCAGAGAGTTTTAAAGAGGGACGGCGTCAAGAGTGGATCTGAGCAATCCGAGAAGAGTTTTGGTGGCGAGGTGACGGCGTCACAAGCTAAAATGTGACGCCGTCAGATTGTAAAATATATATATAATTTTCTAATTTTCATCCATTAGGTGTGTAACTTTTGGGAGAACTTTAGGGATAAACCCTAGGTCGTGGTTTACTGTATTTTCAGGGGTTTTTCACCCTTGAATCATTCATGTTCAATTAAAGATAAGTCTCCTTTCAAATCAATCAATATGTCTATGTGTTGCTTGATTATATCTTATGCTTGTCTTTACTTTAACATGCTAGGCTAGGTTTCTCTTGTGTTCGATTAGATCTAATGAAACCTAGCTATTGATTACTTGTTGTTGGTTTGTTATTGATTGTTGTGGGTGGGTGATGTCGATGTTAGGCTTAAGAAAACTGGCTAACCTCCTATACGGTAACTTGCTTGAACGTCTTAAGAAACATGAATCGGATGTGTACTACGATTATATGGTTGTATTTAATGCATAAGTGAATTCTAGTGATCTCATGTTAGGAGCTTTTAGTCGGCTCGACATAGACGTGAAGTAGGAGCTTATAGAGTTAGGGAAGATCGTACACGGCCCTACGAATGGTTTAAAGGAATACAACCCGTCATCCACACAATTCTAACAAACCAATTAACCGGTAAAAGATAGCTAGGGAATAAGGAAATCTAAGTAAACACACTTCTCTCCATATAAGTTTCACAACATTTACTTTTCTTGTTATTTTATTTTATTCGCAATAGTAGTTAATTGGGTTAGTTGACTAGCAACTGATTCCGCCCACTCTTCCAAATACCCGAGATTTTACTTGCTTTCATAAAATATAAAAATACAAAAATAATCATCCCTCAACCCTTAGAACTAAATTAGA
This sequence comes from Artemisia annua, assembly GCA_014162995.1. NCBI lineage: Eukaryota > Viridiplantae > Streptophyta > Magnoliopsida > Asterales > Asteraceae > Artemisia > Artemisia annua. The sequence continues at coordinate 50,731 of LBNU01026047.1, forward strand.
GTAGTTTTCAATCCTAATGACACTATTCCCCGAGAGAACGATCAATCCCCCGGTACTTGCCACTACACTATACTACATCGGTCAGGTACACTGCCTAGTGGGGGTTGTAAGCTTCTCAAGATCCCTTGAGAGGTAAAACCTATTGCGAAGGTTGCAAAACCCACGCATCAAGTTTTTGGCGCCACTGCCGGGGAATAGTTATTGCTTAGGTTGAAAATTTTATTTTTACTTAGGTCTACTCACTAGACTCCTTTCTAGTGAGATTTTTATTTTTATTTTTTTAGGTTTTCTTTAGTCTATCTTTTTCTTCGTGTCTTTGTTCGTAACCATTCCCATCCGACATCATGGAAGGTGGTAATATCCTTGATCCCAACAACCCACCAAAACAAAACATACCCCAACCAAACCCACCTCCTAGAGCCCGTACTTAGGAGAATACTCACGTCCTAGCCACCAAGGCTATCGAAACACCATTGAGCTCACCAAAGGAGCCACTGTGTCTCCCTTGCGATCCGACACCATCCGGTTGGTGCAAAGCGGATGTGCATTCCATGGACTTCGTTCCGAAGATCCAAAGCAACACCTCAAGGATTTCCTTAAGATCGTAGATTCCCTAGACCTTGATGTTGAAACTCGAGAGACTACCCGATTACGTCTCTTCCAATTCTCTCTGCGAGACCAAGCTAGTCAATGGCTAGAACGTCTACCCGTAGGATCCATCACCTCTTGGGATGATCTCACCACTCGCTTCCTTACTCAATTTTTCCTACCGGGGAGAACCACAAAGCTAAGGAATGAAATCTTGATGTTCCAACAACGTCAAGGCGAAACCCTCTACGAGGCATGGACTCGATTCAAGGACTTACTCCAAAAAGTCCCTCACCATGGCATAGACCTTTGGCTCCAAGTCCAAATTTTCTATGACCATATCAATATCCCCACGAAGCAAACCATTGACCAAGCGGCCGGTGGCAAGCTACATGATCTAAGTGCGAAACAATCATGGGAGCTCATAGAAGATCTTGCTCTGTATGACAACTAAAGTTGGAATGATCCCCGTGATTTGAACAAAACGGTCAAGGCAATATCTTTGCCTTCGAATAATCCAAGCACTTCCGACCGTAGGATCATGGAACTTGAGGACCAAGTCAAGTTTCTCATGAAATCCTATGAAGCTCCTAAACCTTCAAGCCAAGTGAACAAAATCACTTCTTCATGTGAGTATTGTAGTGGTCCCCACGGCACTCGTGATTGCATGGAACTCCCCGAACAAGCTTTTGCGGACTAAGCATCCTCGCGTACCGACGGAGCGGGAGAAAAGTGGTACACTTTCAAACCCGAGCCAAACCCTTACGGTGATTCTTACAACCCCTCTTAGAGAAATCACCCAAACTTTATGTGGAAACAAAACCAAAACACGCCCCAAAACAACTCTTCCAATCCACCTAATCATTTTCAATCAAACGGTTCATCCTCAAACCGTACTTTCAACAACAATCCTTCCAATAACAATGGTAGTACCAATAATTTTGAAGGATTGATTTCTAAATTTATGGCATCTCAAGACGCTCGTATATCCAAGTTTGAATCCGATTTCAAATAAAGACAAAGCGAGATGACCAATAAGATCGACACGTTGTTGAAAGTTCTCAATGACCGAGAGGTGGGAGCTCTCCCAAGCGACATGATCAAGAACCCGAAACTAAACGTTAACGTCATTTCTTCAGTTTCGTCTCCTAGTTCTTGCCCACAATACTATTCGGTCAATGCCATGAGCACGTGTTTCAAGCAAACCCAAATCCATCAAAAAGACCACGAGAGTAGGATATCCAACACTAAATTGGTCAACAACATAGTTGAAACACCGCCCATTCAAAACCTTGACAAAGAATTCGAGGAGCTCCACCTTGAACGTCCGGTTATTGATGTTTTGGCACGTGCTTCGTACTATAATGCCCTCTTGGAAAAATATGAGAAGGAGCTCAAGTTAGGTGACAAGGGAACCGCCTTCGTTCAAAATAAGTTACCTAAGAAAATAGATGACCCGGGCTTATTTGTTCTACCTTGCAAGATTGGTAATTCGGAGGCTTATGACACATTATCCGATCTTGGATCAAGCCTTAACTTACTTCCACTACCTCTTTACACCGCCCTCAAGCTAGGAAAGCTAGAAGAAACTGANAAATATGAGAAGGAGCTCAAGTTAGGTGACAAGGGAACCGCCTTCGTTCAAAATAAGTTACCTAAGAAAATAGATGACCCGGGCTTATTTGTTCTACCTTGCAAGATTGGTAATTCGGAGGCTTATGACACATTATCCGATCTTGGATCAAGCCTTAACTTACTTCCACTACCTCTTTACACCGCCCTCAAGCTAGGAAAGCTAGAAGAAACTGAGGTAATAATAGGTTTGGCGGATGGGAGTGTAGCATACCCGGTTGGAGTAGTAAAGGACGTGGTAGTACACATAGGGAAATTAACAATTTCAGCCGATTTCCACGTCCTCGACATGGTTAGCGACCCTACATGCCCTTTGTTGATAGGAAGAGGATTTCTAGCCACCGCAAGTGCTATGATTGATTGTAAGGGATCTAAAATAGCGGTAGGAGAAGGAGAAACTTGGTCGGTATATGATGTTAAGAAACACGCCTACGACACCCTTGAGGAACCAACACCCCTTGGGACAGATGTTAATAGCAGACCCTCTAGATACGAACCATGGTTAAATAGAGACTTCATAGGACCCCAACACCCATTCTATCTAGAAGATGATTTTGTGAACCGAACACATACGGTAGAGCAACTTTTGGCTAGGGACATCGAATTGGACCCATTTGAAGATCCTCTAGTTTTTAGAAAAATGACTGACTTCCTAGGAGTTTTGCCAATCAACCTAGCAATGAATAAGTGGAAAAGTGAGGATGATAAACATAAATGGGATTGGGAAAAGCCACCTAAGTAAGGAGATGGATCATGGCACATAAAGATGACATCATATGATCCGGATGGAGAAAGTTTGAGAGGACATATCTCACCAAATGCACCAATAGGAAACTTTAAACCAAAATCAACCCTAAAGATTTCCTCAATGCGGAACTCACCTACGTAGGATAGAGTGACTTTGAGTCTAGCTACAAGACTCGTTAATAAAGAAAAGCGCTTCTTAGGAGGCAACCCAAGCTTTATTTGTTTGGTTTGTTTGTTTGTTTGTTTGATTTTATTTGTTTCCGTATGTATGTTTTATTTTTATTGCTAACAATTCATGTTTCAAATTAAATTGTGAAAATGCTTTATTTTGTTTTTAACTTCGTCTTAACTACATATAAAGGTATTTTGCAAAAAGATGAGTGTAAGGGAAATCTAAATTTGTTTATAAGAACGAATTGGACATGAATTGTAACAATATAAAATGAACATACATATTAGTATTTGTTTGAGTCAAATGCTTGTATCGAGTCATAATGAAATTTTGCAGGATTTCAGGAATTAAGGTAATTGTTTTTCCAGAAATTTTCCGGACACTAAACATGAGAATTCTGTCAGATCAATTCTGACGGCGTCAGGCTTTAAAACCTGACGGCATCAGGTACTGATTCCAGAAAAAAGTTTTTAAAATTTAGTTTTTCTGCCGGACTATGAAAATTGCGGCATCTTTAACTCCAGGAATCTGCAAACTTTCATTCCACAAGCATTATATCCCTATATAGATTTTGCCGCCGATTTTACGCAAGGTTTGCCTAGATTGTTTTCTCAAGTTTAACAGGTTACATTGGACAAGAAAATGAACATGGAATCAAGTTCATGACATCAAGTTTTTGGCGTCGCTTTGATCTTGAAGCTTTTACATCATCTTGGAAGAAGATCTAAGCATGTTACCACACGATCCACATCAAACGAATCAAGGGAGTATTTGTTTCATTCTTTTATTTTCTTTATTTTTACATCTTTTATGTGAACATTGGGGACAATGTTCGGTTTAAGTGTAAGGGGGGTAAATGAAGACACCTTAGAAAATGCTATTACGCTTGATTTTTGTTTTGTTTAATGGTAGATGTGTAATAAAACTGAGAGAATTATTTGTTAGGGCAATTTTAGCGCCAAATTTAAATTTTTTTTACAACATATAGGAGTAAAACTTTAGGCATAATAAGCGTCTCATGGATAGGAGTTGTATTACTAGCACAAAAAACCGTACCACTCAAAAATTTCCCCCCAAATATGTGAGGTTCGCCCCTAGAATTGTTAGGAAAAGCATTCATTGTTGGTGCTTGTGTGTGTACCGGTAGTAATTAGATTCTAGAACTTGCGTTAGTGACCATCCCAAATCCACAAGTGAGACTACATTCGTGTAGTTAGATTTACTACATGATAAGAGGCATTAGGATAACCCATGTTTTACACCTGTAATATAATTACATTGACTTCATTGGTCAAGTAATTCTCCCACACCTTAGCGTTGTACTCATTTTTAGTACACGATACCCCTAGTACACCCCTCAGAGCCTATCTTTTTGTTTCTAACTTTAAGCATTTTACTTAAAGGAAGAATTTGTTTACAATCCACCCCAAATGTACACCCAAATCGCCTTAGCCTACCTTGTATGCACTCACCTTTAGTGCATTATTGTGACAACATTTGTTTTAACCCTTAGTTAATTGTCTAATTGATTACATGGTTGCTAAGTCGAGTCATATCTTGTACATATTGTTTTGGGACGATTGGGACTCATGGGTAAAGTACTAATGTAATGGAGCAATGAGGAAGAAGTCAATTATTACCCCCATATGTGCGTTAATATTTTAAAGTACTCCAAGTTTTTCAATTATCTTAATTCGAGTCATTAGAATAATTACTTGTAAAGTATGTAAAAGTTCAAGTGTAAGGGGAGAACCGAGGCCCCTATGATGTATTATTTTGGATGGTAGGGCAAGAGTGTATGAAAAAAAATCGAAAAACAAGAAAAACGAAAAAAAATTAGAAAAAGAAAAGTAGAAAAAACATACGGACTACCATCCCGTTTCCTTTTATTTTTATTTATGTTTATGTTATTTTCTTATTAGCTTAAGTCGAGTCGAGTCTTGGCTTAGCAACGTCACATTATGCATGTATTTGACCAAGATAATTAACTCGCCACCACTAAAAATACTCTTTATTCCAACAAACCGTGTTTATCATATCCCTACACCTAACATTACAACCCTTGAAAAGCCCTCTTTGATAGTTTATCTTAGGTGCTTACGCCTAGTGGAGGAGGTTTTTGATCCTTTCCCAAGCCTATGGTAATCTATTTGCTATGACATGTAGTGAGTGATATTTTTCCATTTCCATTTAGTTATATAGGTTTATAACACCCGAGAGATGAGAGTATCCAAACACTATTTGTGAGGTGCTAGTATATGATTTCCGTGCTTGTTATGACTAGGGTGGAATGACTATTTATTGTAATTACTTTTATATTAGTGTTAAATGACCCCTAGCTCATATTTTGATTGGAATGAAAGCGCATTTGCTTGAGGATAAGCAAATCTCAAGTGTAAGGGTATTTGATGAGGCGAAAAGTGTTACGCTTTTAGGGGGTCATTTAAGCCCTAATCCGTAATTATTTGATCAAATATTGCCTTAAATCGTTCCTTTTGTCATTTTAGGTACTTTGGAGAAGAAATCTGGAAAAGAAGGTATTTTGGACGTTTTTTGAGCATAAAAGTGAAGAAAACGACAAAGTCTCAAAACCATGATGGAAACTGTACCTGACGGCGTCACTCTTTGCGAGGTGACGGTGTCACGCTTTGACAAATAGGTGGTTATGAGATTACACGAAATGCTCCAGAAAGATTTTGTGAATTAACACGTGACGGCGTCACGCTTTGTGACGCCTAGGCCGTCACGTTATAATCTAAATAGAGACGGCCCAGAGAGTTTTAAAGAGGGACGGCGTCAAGAGTGGATCTGAGCAATCTGAGAAGAGTTTTGGCGACGAGGTGACGGCGTCACAAGCTAAAACGTGACGCCGTCAGATTGTAAAATCTATATATAATTTTCTAATTTTCATTCATTAGGTGTGTAACTTTTGGGAGAACTTTAGGGATAAGCCCTAGGTCGTGGTTTACTGTATTTTCAGGGGTTTTTCACCCTTGAATCATTCATGTTCAATTAAAGATAAGTCTCCTTTCAAATCAATCAATATGTCTGTGTGTTGCTTGATTATATCTTATGCCTATCTTTACATTAACATGCTAGGCTAGATTTCTCTTGTGTTTGCTTAGATCTAATGAAACCTAGCTATTGATTACTTGTTGTTGGTTTGTTATTGATTGTTGTGGGTGGGTGATGTCGATGTTAGGCTTAAGAAAACTGGCTAACCTCCTATACGGTAACTTGCTTGAACGTCTTAAGAAACATGAATCGGATGTGTACTACGATTATATAGTTGTATTTAATGCATAAGCGAATTCTAGTGATCTCATGTTAGGAGCTTTTAGTCGGCTCGACATAGACGTGAAGTAGGAGCTTATAGAGTTAGGGAAGATTGTACACGGCCCTACGAATGGTTTAAAGGAATACAACCCGTCATCCACACAATTCTAACAAACCAATTAACCGGTAAAAGATAGCTAGGGAATAAGGAAATCTAAGTAAACACACTTCTCTCCATATAAGTTTCACAACATTTACTTTTCTTGTTATTTTATTTTATTCGCAATAGTAGTTAATTGGGTTAGTTGACTAGCAACTAATTCCGCCCACTCTTCCAAATACCCGAGATTTTACTTGCTTTCATAAAATATAAAAATACAAAAAGAATCATCCCTCAACCCTTAGACCTAAATTAGAGTAGTTTTCAATCCTAACGACACTATTCCCCGAGAGAACGATCAATCCCCCGGTACTTGCCACTACACTATACTACATCGGTCAGGTACACTGCCTGGTGGGGGTTGTAAGCTTCTCAAGATCCCTTGAGAGGTAAAACCTATTGCGGAGGTTGCAAAACCCACGCATCAGTGGTACAAGATAAAAATTACTCTGAACAAAGAATCCTATGTGTTGGTGAAAATCAGACTAATCTCCCATTATGTAACTGATGAGGCGAAAAGTGTTACGCTTTTAGAGGGTCATTTAAGCCCTAATCCGTAATTATTTGATCAAATATTGCGTTAAATAGTTCCTTTTGTCATTNTGACGGCGTCATGCTTTGACAACAAGGTGGATGATTTTTACACTAGACGCCCCAGAAAGATTTTGGAGATTTAATACGTGACGGCGTCACGTGTTACAAGATGTAGGTCGTCACGTTTTGTCACAAAGGGAGACGGCCCAGAGAAGATTAGAAGGGGACGGCGTCAGAAGTGGATCTGAGCAATCCGAATAGTGTTTTGGCGGCGAGGTGACGGCGTCACACCCTATAAGGTGACGCCGTCAGATTGTAAATTCTATATATATTCGTCTAATTTTCATTCATTAGGGTGCAACTTTTGGGAAAAACCCTAGCTCGTTTTTCTACTGTATTTTTGAGGGTTTTCCACCCTTAAAACTTGGATGCTTAATTGAAGATAAGTCCTTTCCAAATCATTCAATATGTCTATGTATTGTGTGATTATATCTTATGCTTGTCTTTCAATTAACATGCTAGGCTAGGTCTTTATTGTGTTTGCTTGGATCTAATGAAACCTAGCTATTGATTATATGTTGTTGGTTTGTTTGTGATTATTGTGGGTGGGTGAAGTCGATTTTAGGCTTAAGAAAACTGGCTAACCTCCTATACGGTAACTTGCTTGAACGTCTTAAGAAACATGAATCGGATGTGTACTACGATTATATGGTTGTATTTAATGCATGAGCGAATTCTAATGATCCCATGTTAGGAGCTTTTAGTCGGCTCGACATAGGAGTGAAGTAGGAGCTTATAGGGTTAGGGAAGATCGTACACGGCCCTACGAATGGTTTAAAGGAATACAACCCATCATCCACACAATTACAACAAACCAATTAACATGTAAAAGATAGCTAGGGAGTAAGGAAATCTAATCAAACACATATTTCTCTTATATAAGTTTCACAACATTTACTTTTTCTTGTTATTTTATTTTAATTGCAAAAGTAGTTATTTGGGTTAGTTGGCTAGCAACTAATTCCGCCCACTCTTTCAAAAACCGAGATTTTTACTTGCTTTCATAAAACATAAAAATTCAAAAAGAATCATCCCTCAACCCTTAGACCTAATTAGAGTAGCTTTTCAAGCCTAACGACACTATTCCCCGAGAGAACGATCAATCCCCCGGTACTTGCCACTTCACTATACTACATCGGTCAGGTACACTGCCTGGTGGGGGTTGTAAGCTTCTCAAGATCCCTTGAGAGGTAAAACCTAAGTGCAAAGGTTGCAAAACCAACGCATCAGTAACCAACAAAGTTATCAAAACTTAAGGGTTAGGTCTTCAACACATCCACTTGGGAATATTCATGATAAGGCTACATGCACGCCGAAGAAGTGCTAGAACAAACGCTTTGGTGGTTCTCAGAGACAAATCATTGGAACCATGGAAGTAGATCTCTCTGCAGGAACGCAATTAGTCTACATGTTCCCCGATATGGTTCTAAGTATTGATGACTTCCACAACCATATAGAAGTTTCTATACAAACCCATGGATATGATACTTGGCAAGGAGGTGAAAGTAACTTACTAATCACAATAGCCATGATAGGCAGGTTATCGAATACCAGCTATATGGGATTCCAATATAGTGTGGAAAATGTTGTGGATCATCTCACAACAATTCATAACGGTCTCAGGAGTATCCTAAGTTTTGGGATATGATTACAAGCATAATTAAGGACTTTTTATAGGCTCAGGGGCGGATCTACGTTGAACACAGGGTATGCACATGCATACCCTGCGTAAATTCTGAGTAGTGTAAAATATTTTGGTTTTTCCCGAAAGTGGCTATAAAATACATTGTAAATTTATAAGTGCATACCCTCAGAAATGCAAGGAAATTTTAAGTGCATACCCCAATCTAACTCACCCTTGTTTAATTGAAAAGAAAAAGAGAAACCATTGTAGTTCTGAGTTTGAGCAGTTCAATAAAGGATGAAGAAGAAGGAGGCGACCAAGTATTAGGGATAGGTAAAATCAGTTTTATGTTAAGGTGCGTGGCCCATTGTAGGCCCATGCCATTCTAATCTAAATTATAATTTTTCTTCTTTTTTTTGCATTATAATCAATTTTTTTCTTTTGTATCCCTGGTTTATGTTTTCTATCAGAGTAAAAAGACCGATTTTTATTTAGGATTTCACAATTGATACCAAATACATTTTAGTTTAATACCTTTGATATATTTGGCATAAATTGTTTTAATGAATGCGTCATAAGTTGTTGGTATATTATGAAATTGTGAGCGTGTTATTTTAATACGAGTTAGTCATACTAGCTTTTTTTTCATGTTGTTGATGGTTATTATATTTGTCTTTGTTTATTGATGAAAGCTTAAGAAGTTTACTCCATGTTATTATAAAACATGGAGCTTTACTTTTGATCTTATTAATTACATTAATAGCAATATCTAATTGATTTGGTTGAAATACTCGAATCTGAGTAACTAATGTTGTCTCAATTAACAAAAACGCGACTTGAAAAACCCGACCCGAAAATGTAACCTGGAAACCAGATTTATCAATAACTTTACATAAAATCGTGCATACCCCGCTAGGAATTCCTAGATCCGCCACTGTATAGGCTAACAAGCTAAAGAATATGCTCTAGCATCTAGCATATTTCAAGGAATAAATCATAGCATATGCTAAGGAATATTCGGGAGTTGATGTGCGTTTTTGCTAGTGCAAGTTTTAAATTTATAAAAGTGAATTACCAAATCTAGAAACAACACATACGAGCAAGTGTACTCGTCCGTTATAGCAAGATATGATGGTAAGTCGGGATCGTTCGCAGGGATTTGTGAGTGAATCAAAAATTAGTCTATAAGTACTTATCTAAACGTGAGCAAATAAAGTAATAAGCAAATTCAATAAATTAAAAACTACGCTTGTTTAGACTAGTTTTCTACTTTGATGACACAAGTGATGTGATAACTCTCGAGAACATGTTGGTTGTGATAATTAGATAGTGATCTAATCTATTGTTTCTACAAGTTAAACCCTCGTCAAGATTTTAGTTCATAAAAACAAGCTTTAAGTGTAAACCAATCAATTCAAGATCTATCCAAGGTTCATAAGGTATGGTGCCCTTAAACACAAGAATAAACTCTTATTATAAATCAAATACTCTTAAGAAATGGTCATTACAAAAGGTCTCCTTTTCATAGACAAAAAGGGTACAATGGCTTATAAACATCTAGCCTTTCGTTATTTGGAGCTATTATCCAACTAGAGTTTACAAACAATCCGATTTGATGTTATAAAAGCTTTTCTTATTACAATTATACTTCTTGTTTCTTTGTTGAGTTAAGAATAATTATGGGTGAAAAACAATCATTCATAGACAAATGATTATAACTAATTAAGTAATATTTAATCTTTCGACCCTTGAAATTATTACTAATTAGTTAACCTTAACTTAACAAATGTCACGATGAAACTTAAGGTACAATTGGTTCTTAGGATTGACTTGAAATTGAATTAAAACATGTTATCACAACCACTACATCACTAAGTATAAAACATCATCCAAACAAGCGTAAAAAGGTATCTAGCTACTCATGGCAAATATGTAAACAAACTCAGAATATTTAACATTAGAATTCATGGTTATAAGTCTTACAATGCTTGGAAATTGATAACAAATGACAAGGTATTGATAACCTAAGTATTGGTGATGGTTCCTTGAGATTTTCGCCTCCAAATGTTGCTTCCTTGGTTCTCCAAATGCTACTGGTCCTTTCTGTACGAATTTGCCTTGTTGAGAGCTTGAAGATGAAAATAATTGAGAGTAGTAATGAGAGTAAATGTCTCCTTCAATTGTTGTTATGACTTGTGTGTGTATTGTGTGTAAGAAGTCCCCTTAGGCTTGTCAAATACTCCTAGCAATCAATTAGGAACATAAATGCTAGAACTTGGGTAACAAGACACTAAGAAGGGCCTAGAACTTTGAGACAAAAGACCAAGATTCGTGTACAAGAAGTTAGTTTTCTCTGCAGTTCCTCCAGCCGAATCGGTTGCGGGTTGCATCCGATCGGCTGGAGGTGGTAATTACCACCAACCGATCCGGCTGAACTCCAACCGATCGGTTGGTGAACTCTGAGTGATTTTGGTCTTTATTCTTTGTTGTGTATTTCTTCATGTACTATCCACACTTAGTTAACTCTGAACTTGGAACTTAGAAATGACCAAACTTCGGTTTCTCCTCATGAATTCCTTCACAAATTGGACTTTGAACTTGGGAATCTTCATGTAATCGCATGTGCTCCATTTTCTTCACTTTTTCCTCATTTTTCCTACATTTGGCTACATATGCTACAAAAACATACTTTGATACGATTTAGTTGCAAAAGCATATAAAAGTAACCAAATAACATGCATAAAAACACTATTAACGCTTCTAAAAACATGTTAACTTTGAGCGTTATCAAATCCCCCACACTTAAACTTTACTTGTCCTCAAGTAAATCTAGAAGAAAACTAAATATCCACATGGTAAACGAAAGTGATTCTGAAAATTACGATGGAAATCCTTCTTATACAAGTACAAGTTGGACCATCTACGTTTAAGCTCTTATAAATGAAATATTGAGATGTTTGACAATATCCAATGATTTTCTTGCGTGATTAACACTTCTAAACACCTCACGAAAGAATAATAAGATATAATTCACTCATACACTCATATATGGGTAGTGTATATGATAAATCACACTCATTGCTCCGTCATGATTTAGTTATTACCATAGGCTTGTACCAGAAACAAAACTTCACCGATTGGCGTAAGCACCAAGTTTACATATCAAAGAGGTCTTTTATTCGGGTTATAATGTTAGGCTAAAGGGTTAATTAACTTAAATGCAAATACCTTGTGTTTAACATAATAGATCACTAGCACGAATCTTTGATTCACTAAATAACGGATGGTCACTAAGGATGATCCTTAGATCGCTGGCACGTAATCTAGCTTTTCAAGAACTCGGATGGTCACTACATGCCAATACACTTAGTAATTACACCAAGCTAAAGGGTAGGAATAAGACATGGGATTATATGGGTAAGTGATGATTAAGAATATACAAGTCAGTCCAAGTCTATAGTCAAATGTCATTAGCTTCACTTCCTTGAATCATAACCTTGTAGTCTTTGAGAACTTCATTCTTTCGCGATCAATGCTTTATTTCATAACTTTATTGCTGTTCATAACACTATCAACCATTTTTTTTTTAAACAAACTCAGAATAACACTTGTCATCATACGTATTGCGATGACTATACTTTCACTTGCTTTGATCGTTGGTTCTTGAATTTCCACTTTCTCCATTCTTCCTTCATGATTCATAATATAATTCTTCACAAAGCTAACAACTCACCAAGACTTTGACTAAAGGGAAAGGCTAGGCTAAAAAGTGTAAAATCTTTTTGTATTTTTGTGGTTTAAATCAAAAGAAAGGAAAAGGCTCAGAAGGTGTAACTAAGGGTATCTAGCGTTAAAATTGAACGCTAACAAAAGGGTTAAAAAAAATGTGGTTCAACCAGTCAGTGTGACTAGCTAAAAATCAATAAAGAAGGCTATTTGGTGTAGATCCTAAGATTTGCCTCTTATCACATATGTATCCTTATATTACAATAAATGTAATCTCACAACGGTTTCGTAATGATTTACAAGCACAAGTTCTGGAATAATTAAAATCACCGGCACACTCATAACAAAAGATTCAAGCATCAAGATGTATGCTTTATATGAAACAGGCTCAAATCCTCACAATTTTGGTGAAAAGGGTTACAGTATGTGCTAGCAAATGTAATCGATCCAAAATGGATTGCAATATTAATCGGAACACATCTCAATTCTTTCAAAATTACTAATTTCCAGTGGATAGGTCCGTTTATTCTAATAAATTACTCCTAAAAGCGTGAAAACGACTAGATTTAATAGGACAAACAAAATTTAAATTTTCTTATTTTCCTACTCCCCCCCCCACACTTAAGTTGAACATTGTCCTCAATGTGATAGACGAACTAAAAAGTATGAAAGTAGGGAAATGAGAAATAAAACCATGATTTCAGCTTTTCATGCTTCCGTCCAATTGTTTATTCCTTGTCATTAATACCTGTATTATTAGAAACAAAAACAAACAAAACAAAAAGCATTGCAATTTATTCAAATTAGTGACATACCCCCACACTTAAGTTTGACCAAGTGGTAAAACTTTGGAGTAGAATCACTGAAAATAAACATTAAAATAAACACACGGGTTGCCTCCCGAGAAGCGCTTGTTTTATTAACGAGTCCTCAGCCGGACTCAAACTTCGAAAAGATTATCCAGGTGTAGTGTTATGCTTCCTTTTAGGAATATACACTACATTTCCTATCACGATTCCTTCTCCTGTTTCATCTATATTTTCCAATGAAACTTTTTCCCATGCTCTAGGAAGAGCATCATAGATAAAACCAGTATTGTGTGCCCAAGGAACCATTTCCTTGTTGTGCGGAGCCATGAATGTGATAGCTTCATATTCAGATTCGGACAAAATCTCTTCGTCAGAAATTAAGTTTAGTTGCTCTTTATCATAATAGAGTTTAATTCGATGTCCATTTACAATGAAACTTCCACCATGTTTGTCATAAAGTTCAACATACCCTGATGGAAATCCATGTTTCACTATATATGGTCCGAACCATTTTGGTTTCAGTTTTGGAGCTTTAAACTTATATTTCATATTAAACAGCAGAACTTTATCTCCAGCTTTGAATTGTTTACGAATTCTTAGCTTCCTGTCGTGATAAGCTTTGGTTCTTGCTTTGTATAGCCTGGAGTTTTCATAGGCTTGAAGTCTTAACTCGTCGAGTTCATGCAATTGCAGAAATCTCTTTTCTCCAGCTATTTTCAAATCAGGATTACAGTTTCTCAATGCCCAATAAGCACGGTGTTCGAGTTCGAACGGCAAATGACATGTTTTTCCATACAGAAGTCTGTACGGTGTTGTACCAATTGGTGTCTTATAAGCCGTACGAAATGCCCATAGAGCGTCATCTAATTTTCTTGACCAAACGGCAGGATTATCTTTCACCGTTTTTTCAAGTATCCTTTTAATTGCTCTATTGGTATTTTCGACTTGACCACTTGTTTGTGGATGATAAGCTGTAGCAAAACGATGATGAACTCCATATCGTTTCATTACTTTCTCCATTTGTTTGTTGCAGAAATGGGATCCTCTATCACTTATTAAAGCTTTGGGAATTCCATAGCGAGCGAAAAGCTTTTTGAGAAAGTTGACAACAACTCGTGCATCGTTAGTAGGAAGAGCTTCAGCCTCTACCCATTTGGAAACATAATCGATTGCGACGAGAATATATTCGTGTTTGTGTGATTTAGGAAAGGGTCCCATAAAATCAATTCCCCAAACATCGAATATTTCGCAGACTTGAATGCTCTTTTGAGGCATTTCATCCCTACGAGAAAGGTTACCGGATTTTTGGCACGCATCGCAGTTTTGAACTAGAGTGTATGCTTCTTTAAAAATCGTAGGCCAATAGAATCCAGCTTCGAAAACTTTTCTAGCGGTGGTAGAAGGTCCATAATGTCCCCCAGTTGGGCCATGATGACATTCATCAAGAATTTTTCTTGTTTCGGAACCCGAAACACATCTTCGAATCATTCCATCTTTGCACATCTTGAAAAGGTAAGGTTTCTCCCAATAGTAGTGTTTTAGTTCCGAAAAGAACTTACTACGTTGGTAGTGACTCATTCCTTTTTTAAGAATATCTCCTGCTAGATAATTAGCGTAATCTGCAAACCATGGAACGTCACTATCATCCTCATCATCAATCAGCATGAGAGTTTCATCTGGAAAGTAATCGTTAATTTCATTTTCTTTCAGTTCTTCCAAATTTGGATTCTCTAGACGTGATAAATGATCAGCTGCAAGATTTTCTGCTCCTTTTTTATCTTTTATTTCGATATCAAACTCTTGGAGTAGTAAAATCCATCTAATAAGACGTGGTTTTGCATCTTGTTTTGTAAACAGATATTTGAGCGCGGAATGATCTGTGAAAACTATCGTTTTTGAAAGCACGAGATAAGATCTGAATTTGTCGAATGCAAAAACTACGGCTAATAATTCTTTTTCTGTGACCGTGTAGTTTTGTTGAGCACTATTGAGTGTTTTGCTAGCAAAATATATAGGACGAAAATGTTTTCCTTCACGTTGTCCCAAAACAGCTCCAACAGCGAAATCGCTTGCATCACACATGAGTTCAAATGGTAGTGACCAATTAGGTGCAACCATGATTGGGGCACTAGTCAATTGACTCTTCAATGTTTCGAAAGCTTTGATGCAGTCAGCATTGAAATCAAAAACAGAATCTTTTTCCAAAAGTCTAGTCATAGGACGTGATATTTTCGAAAAATCTTTGATAAAACGGCGGTAAAAACCAGCATGTCCTAGAAAACTTCTAACGGTTTTGACGTTAGTGGGCGGTGGTAATTTGGCGATGACATCGATCTTTGCTTTGTCTACTTCCATTCCTTTACTTGATATTTTGTGTCCCAGCACAATTCCTTCAGTAACCATAAAATGGCATTTTTCCCAATTAAGAACTAGGTGTGCGGCTTCACATCTCTCAAGCATTTTGTCGAGATTGGAAAGACAGGTTTCAAAAGAATCACCGAAAACAGAGAAGTCATCCATGAAAACTTCCATAGATGTTTCAAGCATATCTTGGAATATTGCGATCATACACCTTTGAAAGGTTGCAGGTGCATTACATAGACCAAAGGGCATACGCCGATAAGCGTAGGTTCCAAAAG
Source organism: Artemisia annua (assembly GCA_014162995.1). Taxonomy (NCBI): domain Eukaryota; kingdom Viridiplantae; phylum Streptophyta; class Magnoliopsida; order Asterales; family Asteraceae; genus Artemisia; species Artemisia annua. The sequence continues at coordinate 66,698 of LBNU01026047.1, forward strand.
GACATGTAAATGTAGTTTTCTCTTGATCAGCTGGATCGATAGGAATTTGGAAGTAACCTGAAAAACCATCAAGGAAGCAAAAGTATTTGTTCCCTGCTAATCTTTCGAGCATTTGATCCATGAATGGTAGAGGAAAATGATCTTTCCTGGTGGCTTTATTCAGTTTTCTGTAATCAATACATACTCGCCATCCAGTGACAGTTCTAGTAGGAACTAATTCATTCCTTTCATTGGTCACTACGGTCATTCCTCCTTTCTTCGGAACACAATGAACTGGACTCACCCATGGGCTATCCTCGATAGGATAAATGATTCCTGCATCAAGAAGTTTAATGATTTCTTTCTTGACAACTTCTTTCATATTTGGGTTGAGTCGACGTTGTCTTTCCACAACGGGTTTAGTACCTTCTTCACAATTGATTTTGTGTTTACAAAAGTCCGGACTAATTCCTGGTATGTCAGAAGTTTTCCACGCAAAAGCGCGTTTATGCTTCTTAAGAACAGAGACAAGTCGTTCTTTTTGATTGGCTTCGAGCAACGACGATATGACTACCGGAAGAAAAGAATTTCCTTCTAAATAGGCATACTCGAGATTATTGGGAAGAGGTTTGAGTTCCAAATCAGTGGGTGGTTCTTCTAGAGAAGATTTGATTTTCATTTGATCTTTTTCAGTGATATCTTCGAATTTCTCCTCTTCTTCTTCTTTCTCATCTTCAAATTTAATTTCCATGAATTCCTCAAATTCTTTATCAGAATCTGCTTCACTGATCTTTTCTGAAGTAGACATGAATGGTTTTGAATCGTCAAGTAAAGCATCTAATTCCTCTTCAGTGACTTCATCAATAACATCAATGCTATAGCATGTGTCATCAGTGGAATTTGGATATTTCATTGCTTTATCGATTAAGAAAGTGATTCGATCTTCTCCTACTCCGAGATTGAGTTCTTTTCCTTTAACTTTGATCATTGCATCAGCAGTGTTTAAGAAAGGTCTTCCTAAGATTAGAGGTACTCGACTGTCCTCCTCCATTTCTAAGAT
>LBNU01026051.1:13826-27066 GCA_014162995.1 Artemisia annua
ACCTGTGTTGTAGCATACGATGACTCGAGACGTTGAGAGGTGTTGAATGTTTGTTGAGACAAAGTATGATTACAAGTAACTTATACATTTTACGTTATGTATCAAGTTATACGTTTGTCATCAATCAAAACAAACAAGACTGTATAGATTAAATATCGTAATATTTGCACTAACATAGTATATTAAAAAGAATGATAGAATGGATAAAAACGAAAGGCATGCCAAACAGGCCAAAAACAGCCCAAGAATAAGGCCCAAAATAAATTGTTTTTTATTGGCCTCACGCCAATTAGTATATATAGGTAATATTGTAACAATTTATGAATCTTTTATATAATAAAAGAATTACATCATTTAAGAGTCTTTTTGCAAATCCCTTCTCATTGAAAAAGAAAATAAACCAATAGGAGAGGTCGATTTTGACACGTAAGCAAAATCGAGCTATATGATTGGCTAATAAAAAGTCAAAATTGAATTGATTTTGGTCTAACTTTAATAAATTTGGTGGAGAATTTGATTGAAGAAAAAAAACACATAAAAATATAGGTGTCAAATTTATGAAAATAAAAACTTAAAAAAATAAGAGGTAATTAATAAAACAATAGTGGTTGAATTTTAAATATACTATATGGAGTTAAGTGTAAAATTATAAATCTCTATATTTTTTGATAACTTTAGATAATAAACAAATAACCCCTTACATTTTATACCCCCTACACTTTATAATATGAACTTTGTTTACTATAACATGAGTATTATTATTGATTTGAGACTTCCATCCATTAAACTTACAAAGTTTTATAAATGTACGACTTAGTTTTAATATACGTTAAATACTTTTAAAATAAATATTAGTTTTAAACTTTTATCTACTAAAATATCTTTTTACTATGTACGTTAAATATAAATAAGAGCTCATGTTATCCTATTTAAAAGTTTAATCTATACGTACACGGGTTTGAATATTAAATACAGTTAAATTATTATTAACGGTAATATAAATATCAAATGGTAAGTACAAGTTACTGTGATATGAAAAATAAATATACGTGATTGTACTTATAATGACTCATGTAATTATTATTTAAAGTTTATATACGAATATCCGAAAAAACATTCTTAAAAAACTTTATGGAGTATATTTTAACTTCATCAACGCTCATTATGTGCTACTAAACTCGCACATTTTGTACAATATGATATCAATAGTTAAAGTTAAACAACATCAACCTCAACATAACATCTATGTCAGCTAAAAAAAGTTAAATCTTTCATCCAATAAAATTTTTACAAAATATTAATTGATATTAATACATAATGAAAAACTCATGAATACTTATTAGTTGTACTTATATCACAATTTTCATGGGCAAATTCTTATATGTCCATATAGTAAACAAAAATTTTAAAATAAATTTGATTTATGTGTAAACCCATGTAATCAAAGAACCTTTGACCCAATAACATTATAAGGAGATACGCTCAAGAATCCACTACAAGGTCGATGCCACGGTTATATTTACAATTTCTGCTAACTATTTTTCTTACTTTCGCACATGTTGATGCTCTAACTTTTTAAAATATACATAAGATTTTCAGTTTTTAAAAGATAATACTATCTAATTAAATTTTTCTGGAAAAACTCTGTGCGTGCACGAGTATTATAACTAGTATATGGTTTTGTAAAGTCTAAGGGTGTGTTTGTTTTTACAAAAAAAGTCTTACTGGCCTCTGACATCTGACCGGTCAGACGCGGTCAGATGTTCCGTCTGTTTGTTTTTCCCTTGTGAATCAGAGGCGGTAAGACCTAGAAGCTCTTACTCAGTAAGATGCGGTGGTAACATCTAACTGCCTCTGAACCTTATTAACGCCTTCACATCTCCTCACCATATTAACAAAAAAGAATTGTATCTCGTTTTTTGAAGGAGAATAAAAGTACAAAGCAACAGAATATGGGTATTTGTGATTTGCGTTTTTCTGAACATAATCGAACAAATCAAAGATCAAGTGAGATACAGGAGATTTGTGCTTCATGGTTGAGAAAGAAAGTGCAAAAGGGTTTTGGTGGCTGAAAAAAAAAGTGTGGTACCAGTGGAAAGAGACGTATCATGTATTTATTCCTAGGTTTAGGTTTTGATCTAGTGGGCCTTGTTCTTAAATTGTTTTTGTTGGGCTGAACTTTTGATATGAGCATTTGGTTATTAGTACTTTGGAGTTTGGAGTTTGGATTCACTTATTCACATATGTTTATAATTTTATTACTTGTAATATACTTTAGTGTATTAAGAAATTTATTTAATGATATTATTATTGTGTTAAATGTATGATAAAAATGCCTTGTTTCATGTTACACAAGCTACTTATTTATCATATTGATATGATTTAATATATATTTTAAAAAAAAAGAGATAATCAAACCATTTAGNAAAGTACAAAGCAACAGAATATGGGTATTTGTGATTTGCGTTTTTCTGAACATAATCGAACAAATCAAAGATCAAGTGAGATACAGGAGATTTGTGCTTCATGGTTGAGAAAGAAAGTGCAAAAGGGTTTTGGTGGCTGAAAAAAAAAGTGTGGTACCAGTGGAAAGAGACGTATCATGTATTTATTCTTAGGTTTAGGTTTTGATCTAGTGGGCCTTGTTCTTAAATTGTTTTTGTTGGGCTGAACTTTTGATATGAGCATTTGGTTGTTAGTACTTTGGAGTTTGGAGTTTGGATTCACTTATTCACTATTCACATATGTTTATAATTTTATTACTCGTAATATACTTTAGTGTATTAAGAAATTTATTTAATGATTTTATTATTGTGTTAAATGTATGATAAAAATGCTTTGTTTCATGTTACACAAGCTACTTATTTATCATATTGATATGATTTAATATATATTTAAAAAAAAAAAAGAGATAATCAAACCATTTAGACAATTATAGAAAAAACAAACAACATTATTTCATTCAGATTCAGACTTTCTAGCCATCTCTTACCAGTAAGATGCGGTAGTCAGATTCAGACCCAAAACATCTTAATGAAACAAACACACCCTAAGACTTTTTTTTTTAATAAAATTAAATATTTACTTTTTTTTTTAATAAAATTAAATATTTACTTTTGTATACTTAAACAATTATAATATCTGTGAACGCGCATGTTTTACATAATTTGTAATTATTTATTGATATCGACTAATATTTTGTATTCATTTTTGTTGTAAGAATAATTTAACTTTGTTTAACTAACATGATGTTTAGGTTGATCTTATTTACATTTAACTATTGATACTATGTCTAGACATTATGGGTGTTTATTATCGTATAATAACCTTTGAAAAAATATGTGTCGTTCCTATATGTATGATCTTGTGTATTTATTTTCATCTCATATTTGATATTTATATTTTTGTTAATAATAAGAGAATTTTTTTTAAATAAACACTTTACCTCCCCCTTTACCAAAATGAACCATCTAAAATCGTTTAAAAAAATCGACGAAAACAGCGAGCAAACATGAGGCAAGCAAGCATTTGCTCTCCATGTTCCTTGTCTTGTAGCTGAAAACGACGAGCAAACATGGGGCGAGCAAGTATTTGCTCTCTATGTTCTTTGTCTCGTAGCGAAAAAGCCTTTGTCTTCTTTTGAAAACAGCGAGAAAAAGGGGAGGGCGAGAAAATCTCAAATTCTGGAAGTGTAGATAAACGCGTTTGCAATTGCTTACTTTTGTAATTGAGTGTGAGAAGTGCTTTTTGTGATAATTTATTTTAATAATAATATTAGCCGAATTTAATTTTTAAACTCGCGTATGCGTGATGTTAAACTTGTAAATAGGAAAAATATGAGTCGTTATAATAAAATATAAGGGGTATTTATTAAAATTTATAAAATTATTAAGAATATGAAAAAACGATATGAAAATATGTATTTTTATATATATTATTTTGGTAGATGAAATTTAGATAAGTTTGATCAAATTGTTTTAATTTTGATTTTCGATTCGTAAATGAAATGACTTCATTTTTATACTACGTGGCAAAATCGAGCTATCTGATTGACCCAATTGAAATCCTTCAAGATTTGATTATAGAAAATGCAAAGGCTTATTACGGGTATAAATTTATAGTTAAAGTGCCACGTTTGTAACACTTCCATATGAGAATATAATCTTTGTGTGTTGTAGATGTAAGTCACTAAGGGTGCGTTTCTTTATTTTTCCACATATAGAGTCTTATAAATAATATGGGCCCATATCTGTTAATTGCTCTAGATGGGGAGGAGCTTGCCTTTTAAAGCCTTTGTGATACAGACATGTTAACATATCTATGTGGGCCCAAACCAATAAAAAAACATTAATATATATCATTGGCCCACTCATATTCCCACACAGACACAGCAATAGGAAAAGAAACAAGGCCTAAGTTGTTTATCAATGTTAGCCGAATCACATTAAATCTATACGTTTTTTTTTTTTTTTTTTCATTCATTTGCATATTGCCTGACAATATGATTAAGAAGAAAGCTTTTTAAAAAAGAGCATCATGAGATCTTCAATTAAAATTAGAGAGAGGCTTGTGTCCTGAATTATTTAACTATATATCTTTCCGAGAAGATATAATCAACTTGGAAGATTTGATGGACTGGTAAACACTTTGCAAAATAAACCGTGAAGTCGGTAGTTCGAATCCAGACTTTGAACCTTTCAAGCTTTTTTTCTTTTTTTTTTTTTTTTTTTTTTTTTTTTTTTTTTTTTCTCATCATCATCATCTAAGTTCTTCTAATCAACCATAACATCTCATATATACGTATGAAATCGTTTTTGCAAGTTGGTGTCCCTTTAAAATAGTGCAAATTGCATAAAAAGATACTCATCTTATATTCAATTTTTAAAGGGCAAATTGCATAAAAAGATACTCATCTTATATCCAATTTCAACTAAAGCTACTGCTATTTTTTTTTCTCAATTTAAGGTACCCGATTTTTTTTTGGCCGATTTAGGTTTTTTTTTTTTTCTAACTTCGGTTAACTATTTCGTTAGTAAATTACATGTTTGGTCCTTGAGTTTGTATAGGCATTTCATGTTTGGTCCATTTTCGTCCGTTATCATACGTTTTCGTCCATTTTTATATGTTTCGTCCGTTTTTACACGTTTTCGTCCGTTTTTACATGTTTTCGTACGTTTTTGCACGTTTTCGTCTGTTTTTACACGTTTCCGTCTGTTTTTTCACGTTTCCGTCCGTTTTTACACGTTTACAAGAAACTAATGACTTAATTACCAAATTATCAAACCAAATACAAAACCAAATTCAAATGTACCAACACAAAAATCTAATTCAAACTTATAAAGAAATATAATACTATACCATTGATCCTTATTTATAAGAAACTAATGACTTAATTACCAAATTTAAATTTAAACACCCCGCCACGAAGCGTGGGGCTTAAACCCTCGTCTATCACATATTGCCTAACAATATGTCCGATTAAGACAATAATTAAAAATTAAAATACCATGACACCTTGAAATACAATTCATGAGACATGCATATTTAAGTGTTCGACAAAGACAGACTTGCAATGCAAGTGTTTTGATAGAAGTAAAACTTGTATTATACCGTAAGTATTTGCATTCAAAAGGAATTAGTGTTACACCATTTTGTTTCAGCAGCAGATCAACATGAATTAGAACAATGTCTGGAACGACTGATATGGTGGTGCCTTGACTCAAGTAGCTTATTAATCTTGGGGTTTGTTGGTTATGAATGAAACAATTAAATCTGTTCCGTTGATAGTAAAAGATATCCAGTTTTTCAATTATTCTTGAATGCTATATGTTATACTTTGTTTTTTTTGGAAACTAGTTATAATGTCCGCGCACGCGCTGGTGTTTCTTTAAATTTTTTGAATGATATATTTTTATTTCTTAAAAAACAAATAATTTAATCTTTGTTTTGTTTGATTTATAATTTTTAATTATATTTGTTTATTATTAAAGATAATCTTTTAAAAAATTTAATCTTGTTTGTTGAATCTTATCTATATTATTTTGTATTTATCTTCTACTTGTGTAGTATTGCATCTTATCTATATTTTTTTATATTTATCTTATACTTGTGTAGTATATCAACAAAACAAATTTTTAAAATTTTAAATTAAAAAATAATAATTAAAATATTACCTAATAAGGAAATATTCTTTTTTCCCGAAATACGAAAGTACCCACTATGGGTTTTGTTTTATTATATAAAAAGATATGATAGTTGGAAAGTTTGGTGTATTTGGAAAGACTCTTTCAATTGAACGATAGGTTCAGAGTTCGATTCTTATCACCGCATTTTCCAATTTTTAAACTAGCAGACTATAGGTTTTCATTATTACCAGATAGCCCTTAAATCTTTTATATAATAAAAGAATTACATCATTTTGGAGTGTTTTGGAAAATCCCTGGAAAAAAAAATTAGACCAATAGGAGAGCTCGATTTTGCCACGTAGGCGAAATCGAGCAATATGATTGGTTAGGGGTGGAAACGAGCCGAGCCGAGCCCGAGCTCGCCAGAGCTCGAGCTCGGCTCGTTTATATATATAAAGCTCGGGCTCGGGCTCGAGCTCGTTTCGAGCCCTATATTTTGAGCTCGAGCTCGGCTCGTGAAAATTTTCATAAGCTCGAGCTCGGCTCGAGCTCGACTAATTTATATAATGTGTTTAAAAAAACAAAGTTCAAATAGAGCTCGGCTCGTTAATTACATAAGGCTCGAGCTCGTTTACTACTTTTAAGCTCGTTTATACGTATAGACAATATTGTTAATACAAATATCGCTTAAAAACGTTATTTATATTTTACGATCTTTGCTAAGTTTTGTTAACGACAAAGTATAAACTTTAGTTTTTGGTATCTCACGTACTCAAGTAAGAAATCAATGAATTTAGTCAAAAGAGCATGTATTCTCCCCCAAAAGTAGTTATGAAAACTTATTTAAAAGAAGGGGGCTATGAACTCACCTTAGCCACAACAATGCAAGAATCACAATCGACACGACTTGGCATCAAGAGTAAATCACAACAATATCCCAAAGATTGGTACGAAACCGACGAAGTCTTCTATAAGCAAGGCTTATCCCAATACGAACTCCTCAGCGACGAACCAAATCTCCATAAGATAATTACTCCCATGTATTACCCGATCTTACGTCGTCAACTCATTCGTTATCCGTTCGATAGTGTTTGCGTTTGCGTTTGCGTTTGGTATCATTGTGTGTGTGTGTGTGGTGAGAACACGACATATACTCAAGTGAACTCACGCCAAAACTTAAACAAGCGAAGCCAACAAGAATCGAGACAAGACTCAAGAATACTCACACCAAGAGGTGAATAATGTTCGACTTCAATCAAAACGAGTAAAAACTCAATGCGAAACATCCGGGTCAAACTACATAATCCATTCAACACAATCATACTTAAATGGTCTACTAGGTCAACCTTATGGTCGAAGTCAAACCTCAAGTAACCAAAACTTAACAAGGGAAATCGTACGAATTATTGGATACTTATCGTATTTGCTAATACGATAGTTCAACAATTCCTTCAATACACTTGTTAATTCATAGTTAACTTATACTTAGTAAAGTTATGGTAAGTCGTAGGATGGGTCACCTATTAATATTCTCCCTCGACACGCTCGTTGTACACTAATTGAATTTAACAACTCAATTAGTTCGTTAATCGTGTCAAGTGATAATATTAATACCAACCAATCCATAACTCGACATCAAGGTAACCTAAACCTCAAGTTTCCCAAAATGGGTAAGTCTCGATAAACGTGTCCTCGAAACGATTAGTAACCCGTCCATTTCCATATTTAATCTTGTTTCGTTTATTATTTCTAATAATAATCATTAGATGACATATTCGTCGTTATTTAACGATCTCGTATTAATCTAGAAATATTAACGAACGTTGTCAACGTTTACTAATATTTCTTGTTAATCTCGTAAACGTTATATAACGTACTTTAACGATCTCTAACTATTATTATTAATATTATTAATTCGTAAATATGAAATAACGATTATCAATCGTTACTAAATATTTAAAGTTAACTATATATATGTATATATATAAAAGCTCGTGTCGCAATCATTTAGTCAATCATTATATTTTTACGGGTTATATCCGTTTCGAGTCATTTTTATCACGGGTCAAATAGTCAACATCAATGATATAAAGTCATTTTGGCTCGTCGAGGTCACTCGGGACTAGAAAGTCTCGATGACACTCGACACGGCTCAATTCATCACAATCCTATCCTAATCACAAAACCAATATCCGCAATCACAACTCAACGCTTAATCCTACTCCCCGTCAATCTATTACCACGACAACAACAACATCAAACATACAATAAATCTAATACTTGCCGAGACCCTAATGGTCTCGGCTCTACCTCTCAGCCAACACAACAATAACAACGACCAGAACAATAACAATACGACAACGACGTCAACAACAACAATCACCCGCTGAGACCCTAGTGGTCTCGGCTCTATACCCCTCGGCCAAACAACCACAACGAAAACAACACAACTTCAACAATAACAACACCAATCCAAACCTAACCTATCTCACGGCTCGACTTATAGCAGGTCACGACACAACATATAACCANAACAATACGACAACGACGTCAACAACAACAATCACCCGCTGAGACCCTAGTGGTCTCGGCTCTATACCCCTCGGCCAAACAACCACAACGAAAACAACACAACTTCAACAATAACAACACCAATCCAAACCTAACCTATCTCACGGCTCGACTTATAGCAGGTCACGACACAACATATAACCAAGACTCGACAATAACCAATTCTCGGTAACCAACCCAACCTCCAATTTCGAGCAAACAACCAACAACAAGAACAAATCACCCTAAGTCGTGAGTCTAAAACTCACGGTACCATACTTGACAAAAGAATCACCACGCAAGGCTCAACGAAGACCCAGCAAAAACACACAAGAAAGTGATACCAAACAACAATTTAACCACGTTTTTATTATTATTACTTCGTTATTATTGTGAAACCCTCGAAGGTGTTAGATGAGCAACTCGTGAATCAAAAGATCCAGAATATTAGAGGATGATAGTAGTGATTCGAGGCTGAAACTCGAATGAAATAGGTGTTAGGGTGCATTTGGTAGCGCGTGACACATATCAAAAGATAGAGGAGAGGATTTGGTGAACAGTGGTGGTGGAGGTGAAGCACCACTCGCGGTGGTGGTGGGTGGTTCGCCGGTTTTTGTTGCCGGAATTTAAGAGGGAGAGGGAGAGGTGTCGGCTGGGTAAAAGAGAGAGGGGAAAGAGAAATGAAACCCTAAGTTTATTATACTTAGGTATTTATAGGGAAGAGGTGGATTAGGTATAAACCCTAGCGCGCCCTCGGGGACTAAAACTGTCAATTCTCTTATATTTTCAACGAGACGAGAACGAGACCAATAGATCGTGTTATAATTATTTCCCGAGCACCCGAAACCATTTCTATAAATTTTAGAATCATTTTTCCATAAACTTTGATTATAAATACTTATATCTTTATTTTTCGTTGTCTGGATTAATTATTATTCGTGTTTCATATGTTTTATAGCCAAAATTCACGTGAATTATTCTAGACCAGAGTAAACGCTCCCGAAATATAAACAAAGAGAATAACAAATAAACATATGGGAAACCGAAATTTGCGAGTTGTGACAGTCCCACCATCTTAAAAGAATCGTGTCCTCACGATTCAATTCAAGTTACTCGTCAAGTTCTGAAAGAAATAAGCATATACGCAAGAGGATTCATACTACGCGAGTTTAGGGTCCTTTAGCGAGTTTCGACGAACACTATCGTTAGGAATGCGACTAAATGAAAGTCATAAAATTCCAAAATTCAAGATTCCGATAGGTCAACAAAGTTTGAACATTACGATATTGGAATTTTCTCCAAGCGAAACAACAACGGCCTCAATGGCAAGTCATCACTTAGATTGTAGACATAAGAATGTCGTGAATGCTGCTGAGTTCTGACGATAGCTCAGACGTGTGAGCTACCAATCTGGCTCTAGCAAGTATCTGAAAGGATCGATACGACAAGAATTCATAAAGTTTACGTCATCAGGGTTTCTAATCATCCACGAGTAGCGTACATCTCCGTTCCGCCTTCGAATGATCTTCTTGATAGATTTACGTACAAATTCAAGGTCAGAAAGTTGGGTATCTCCATCTTTATCCAACAAGTCGGCGATCGGCACTTGTGACCATAGAGGATCTTTTGCAGTGCCATTGGAAAACCGAAATAGTAGGTAAGAGAGAAATTGACCAACAGGAGGTGAACAGGTTGAGTAGAATTATCAACAGATACTTAGGTAGAGGTCGGGATTCGTTTCCCGAGGTCTAGCTTACGATATAGCAGTAGAATAAAATCGACAAAAGGATTTGTGAAACGGCTCATAGGATAATAGGAAAACAACCCATTGTTTAAAATTACAGGAAAGTCAATTCTCAATTTTCATCTTGATTTCATAATCTTGCCGCAAGGCAGTATAATGTTAAATGAAATCGTCTAATCAAGCTATTCGCAAAATAATGTACAAGGTATCAAGGAAACATTTCACCATTTATAAAACGATAGTTAGATCAAAATTTTGATATTTAGGGTAGTAGCAAAGTTGCATTTAGATCCATAGCATGACCAAATATTTTATAAAATCGTCTTGTGAGACAATTTCGTAAAATAGTTTGTGAGATAACAAGAGAAACAATTATCCTTTATCAAGTAGGGGTAAAATCAAATTTTTGATTTTTGCGAAATAGCAGTAAAACATCTTGTAATATGGCAATATTTTGTAAATTACTTTTCAAAGCAGTTTCAATATCCAATAAGAGAGGAGCAAAGGTAAAGGGTATTTCCGAGGGACGAGAGAAGGAATAGATGGTAGTCCCAAGGGTCGTGATTCAAGTTACCTCTCAAAATCTCAAGAATTCTGTTACGCACGAAATCCTTTCTGATTGAGAGATTTAACAAGTTCGGAGTACAATTCAGTAAAAGAATGTCAATTGCTACAAACAATCGGTTAGAGTCGATTGACTCGGCACGATACGTACGTTAGAGGTGGAAAGTACAACCTCAATTGAACATCGTCGCTAAAACAACATCGATTGAGAAAAATAAACATCCTCAACTAAGAAATGAATAACGTCGATTAAGATAACGAACATCATCGATTACGGAAGTGAATGTCATCGATTAAGAAAATAAACATCCTTGGTTAAGAAAATCATCACTTGGGTAGCCTACTTCGATGGAATAAACTTTCCTATCCTCGAGCAAAATCACCAAAACCTTAAACCTCGTAACAACTTGATTTTAGTTTAATCTCGCAACTCATCAAACAAGAACTGTCACGAGATTTGACCGTGTATCAAGTTGTTAAGAAATAAAATTTTAACGTCGTCGATGATTTGGCTCAATTTAGGAATTGCTCAAAACAACGAATAGGTACCTATGGCTAAATCCAATATTCATCATACGGTTCCGAACACAAGCTTAGAGTAGAGGGGACTGTGACTAGATCGCAGGATGATACGAGGCTAAATGCTAAATCCGATTCGAAACGAAATCGAAGATCACAGATTTCAACAATCCAAATTCAAAATCAGTACGTACTCGAGATCAATACCATCAATATCCGAAAGTCATGTCGAGACATAGTCGGAAATCAATCAAAATATACTCAAAATCAAGTCCAAACGTATCAAAATTTAAATCCAACGTAGTCGGAATCAGATCCATAACGGTCAAAACCGAATTAAAAATATCGAAAGTCCACTTGGGGCGAAATCCGGAAATCAATTCAATTACGAAGTTCGAAATCAAGTCCATACGTGACCAAAATCAAATTCAAACAATAGTCCAAACCAAAATCCAATACTTTCAATAAAATCAACGAGGCTCAATACGATAAGCAACTCGGATTCAAATGATGCCAATAGGGTCTAGCCGACCCAAGGCGAAAATACGCTCGACGGCGATAGCAGGAATTCCACATAAACGAAGGCGTTTAGTGGTGTTAGAAGCATTACGATTCATACGGTGTTGCGATGCCAATGTGTCGTGTGCAAATGCAGGCTTAGGTGTTGAGTTCAATGCTTGTGTGTGCACGCAACTTATCATTCCTAAAGGCAAACTCTAACCCGAACATAATGCTGTTGTAACTACCCTCAGTATCACAAAATTCACCTCTGAGCCAGACATAGGTGATCAGGCCATGTCCAACTGTCCCTGGTTGAATGTAGGTGATCAGGCTACATTCAGCCGAGGTTCAATGAATTTTGAAACACTCAGCCTAGTTACGCTAGTAATATGTCCTTTGTATCCCAAATTCATTCCCAATACTACGACTAGTGTGTAAAATCAACACTTGGTAATGAGATTACGCAAGGAAATAGCGTAACTCAGTAATAGATGCGGTACTTGCATAAGCATGTAGAGATGCTCATGGCGAATAGTTAAGATAGGCGGATATGAATGAAATATCCGAAAGAAAGGCACACACTACTACGATTATATCCTCAAACTCTTCAATCATATCATACTCAATTCATTACATACATCATCAAATATCTCACCAAATGTATTCTCAGTTATCTAATCAACTAAATCCTCAAGCAAAATATTACGCGAGGCATCAGCTTGGCAGGCAGGCACGTAGCGGTCATAGGTTTTAATTTTCACAAAAGTGGTTATAGTTTGGGTTTTAAAATTACCCAATTCTCTATAACCTAGGCTCTGATACCAACTGTAACACCCCCAAAATTCGGGTCTAGCGGAAGCATACAAGCATTGGGGTGCTACGAAATTGGTATCACAACACAAGGCACAAATAATGGTTTTTATTTTATTAATATAAAATAAAAGTTGTCATGTAAGACATAAAGTTTACATGATATAAAAATAGTGCGGAAATAGGCCCATAAAATAATTGAAGTAGTCCCAAATGTTCATCAGAGTCGCCTATGACCATGCCCTTTGCCAAGCGCCTTCAAATAGTGAGCTAACGCCTTAAACCTAAGAATACACGCTAAAGGTCAGCTTACGCTGGTGAGTTCATAGAGTTTAAGTTACAAAAACAGTTTGGGACCTGAAAAGTTTTAGTGCTTTGTGTGACTAGGGAGGCGTAGACATACATTCCATACTTTCACAATTCCATA
>LBNU01026051.1:28534-56392 GCA_014162995.1 Artemisia annua
GGAACAATCATGGGATCTCCTAGAAGACCTTGCTCTATATGACAACGAAAGTTGGAATGATCCCCGTGATTTAAATAAAACGGTCAAGGCAATATCTTTGTCTTCAAATAATTCAAGCACTTCCGACCGTAGGATCATAGAACTTGAAGACCAAGTCAAGTTTCTCATGAAATCCTACGAAGCTCCTAAACCTTCAAGCCAAGTGAACAAAATCACTTCTTCGTGCGAATTATGTAGTGGTCCCCACGACACTCGTGATTGCATGGAACTCCCCGAACAAGCTTTTGTGGACTACGCATCCACGCGTACCGACGGAGCGGGAGATAAGTGGTACACTTTCAAACCCGATCCAAACCCTTATAGAGATTCATATAACCCCTCATGGAAAAATCACCCCAACCTTAGGTGGAAGTCAAACCAAAACGCACCCCAAAACAATTCTTCCAACCCACCTAACCGGTTTCAACCCAACAGTAACTCCTCAAACCGTACCTTCAACAACAATCCTTCCAACAACTATGGTAGTACCAACAATCTTGAAGGATTGATGTCAAATTTTATGGCATCTCAAGAAGCTCGTATATCCAAGTTTGAATCCGAGTTCAAACAAAAGCAAAGCAAGATGACCGATAAAATCGATTCTTTGTTGAAGATTCTCAATGACCGAGAGATGGGAGCCCTCCCAAGCGACACGGTCAAGAACCCGAAACTAAACGTTAACTCCATTTCTTCGGTTTCGTCCCCTAGTTCTTGCCCGCAATACTATTCGGTCAACGCCATGAGCACGTGTTTTAAAAAACCCAAACCCCTCAAAAAGACCACGAGAATAAAGCCTCCAACACAAAGTCGGTCGATAGCATAGTTGAAACACCCCCCACACAAGACCTTGCCGAAGAATTCAAGGAACTCCACCTTGAACGTCCGGTTATTGAAGTATTAGAGCGAGCCCCATACTATAATGCCCTATTAGAAAAATATGAGAAGAAGCTCAAATTAGGTGAAAAAGGGACCGCCTTCGTTCGAAATAAACTACCTAAGAAGTTAGATGATCCGGGTCTATTTGTCCTACCATGTAGGATCGGTAATTCGGAAGCTTATGACACACTAGCCGATCTTGGGTCTTGCCTCAACTTACTTCCCCTACCTCTCTACACCACCCTCAAACTAGGAAAGCTAGAAGAAACCGAAGTGATAATAGGCTTAGCGGACGGAAGTGTGGCATACCCGGTAGAAGTAGTGAAGGATGTGATAGTTCACATAGGGAAATTGACAATTCTAGCCGACTTCCACGTCCTCGATATGGTTAGTGACCCCACATGCCCTTTGTTGATAGGAAGAGGATTTTTAGCCACCGCTAGCGCTATGATTGATTGTAAGAAGTCTAAGATTACGGTAGGAGAAGGAGAAGCGTGGTCGGTCTATGATGTTAAGAAACATGCCTATGACACCATCAAGGAACCCCCCGATAGGAAGACCTCTAGATACGGACCATGGATAGATGGAGACTTCATAGGACCCCAACGCCCATTTTACCTAAAAGAAAATTTTGTGAACCGAACACATACTGAGCTTATTTGTGCCCATAAGTCACCCTCACCACACTGAGTATACTGAGTACTTAGTGTTTGCAAGCTTTTTCCCAAGCTTCTTGAGAGCTTATTTGTGGGACTTAGGCTTTGGCTTTTGGCTTATTTGAAAGGCCCCCAGGTTGGCTTATTGGTTTAAAAGCCCTTTTTGATCCTTGAGCTTATTTGTGGGCCCCACAGAGGCTTGCAATAGCCCCCTTTAGCCTGTTTTTGTTCTATATTTTTGGATTAGCTTATTTGATTGTTTTGGCTTAACCAGCTAGCTTTTCCCTTTTCTTTGGTCTCATTTAAGTAACTTTAAGTTGTTTTCAGCTTGTTTTCTAGCTTGTGTGCTTCAGATAGCTTATTTGATCCCAAAAATCTCATTTTCAAAGCAAATTACCATCTGTTGAGCTTATTGGGTTGCATAGTGCTTATTTTTAAGTTTCAAAAATAGTGTTTTCATAAAAGTTGCTTATTTTTAGTGTATAAACAGTTGTCAAAAAGAAAAATAAAAAAAACATTAATTTAAAATTAGTGATAGCTTCTATTTAAGCCATTTGGATTATTGTTCAGCTTTTTCAGAAAGCATTTTCCATTTTTATAATTTTCATAAGTTCCTGACATCTTTTAGTATTTTTAGTAATTTTCCAGATTTTTCTATTTTCATTTAGTATTTTCTATAATTAATATTAGTTTAAATAATAATTAAGTAATATTAGTATATTAAATAGTTTTATTAATTTTTATTTAACAATAGTACTTTTTTATATTTTTACTAGGTTTTATATATCATAAAATATTTTTAGGAAAATTTTTATAATTTTCACTGTTCATTTAGCATTTTTCATAATTAAATTAGTTTAAATAGTTTTTAATTAGTAATTAAGTTAATAATTAGTAAAATAGTTTAAATAATAATTTTTATAAACTTTTTATAATTTTATAAGATTCCTGTAATGGTTAATTAGTTTTTATAAAAAAAAGTTCATAATTTTCTAAGTCATTTTAGTATTTTTAGTAATTTAAATTAGTTAAATAGTTTAATTAAGTTATAATTAGTAATTAATTAATATTAAATTCAGAAAAAGACAAAAAAATATATTTTAGTTTCTAAATTATTTTTAAGTTATTTTAGAATTTTTAAAAGTGTATTCTCATTTTACTTAGCTTTATTTAACATTTTATTATATTTAGTTTCATTTAAATATTAATAATCAGTAATTAAATAGTTTTTAATTAATATTAAATAATAAAATAATCCAAAAAATATTTTTCTTTTTTATAAAATTTTATTTTTATATTAAGTTTGTAAAAAAGTCATTTTCACCCCCTCTAGTTTATTTCTGCTTAATTTGTCCTTTTCCCAGTACGCGTTTACGTTTGTTTTAATTTTAATACGTTTTAGGTTTATCTGATTTTCAGTTATTGTTGATATTGCTTATCTGCTTTATTTTGATTTCTATCTGCTTAGTATAATTAATCCAAATCATTATCTGGTTACTTTCCCGATCACTGAATCATTCAAACGTTTGTCAAAATACAATTTCAATCTCGCTGGGACATAACGACCCGGGAATACACTGTGCTTGCACCGGATCATAAATTGATCTCTCCTCTCTCAGATTTGACTTGTTGACCACATCTGGTTGACTGGTTAGTTTGGGAGGAGTCANAGTCATTTTAGTATTTTTAGTAATTTAAATTAGTTAAATAGTTTAATTAAGTTATAATTAGTAATTAATTAATATTAAATTCAGAAAAAGACAAAAAAATATATTTTAGTTTCTAAATTATTTTTAAGTTATTTTAGAATTTTTAAAAGTGTATTCTCATTTTACTTAGCTTTATTTAACATTTTATTATATTTAGTTTCATTTAAATATTAATAATCAGTAATTAAATAGTTTTTAATTAATATTAAATAATAAAATAATCCAAAAAATATTTTTCTTTTTTATAAAATTTTATTTTTATATTAAGTTTGTAAAAAAGTCATTTTCACCCCCTCTAGTTTATTTCTGCTTAATTTGTCCTTTTCCCAGTACGCGTTTACGTTTGTTTTAATTTTAATACGTTTTAGGTTTATCTGATTTTCAGTTATTGTTGATATTGCTTATCTGCTTTATTTTGATTTCTATCTGCTTAGTATAATTAATCCAAATCATTATCTGGTTACTTTCCCGATCACTGAATCATTCAAACGTTTGTCAAAATACAATTTCAATCTCGCTGGGACATAACGACCCGGGAATACACTGTGCTTGCACCGGATCATAAATTGATCTCTCCTCTCTCAGATTTGACTTGTTGACCACATCTGGTTGACTGGTTAGTTTGGGAGGAGTCAGACCAATTGTGACAACTTGTGAATTCCCAAGGACCTTTGTTGACTTTTCTTCCAAAATAAATGCTCAGTGACTGATTTTGTCAATTTCTGAAGTTGAGGGACCATTTCTGCCAATTCTGCAAACTTTGCTCCAAGGACTATTTCTAGCATTTTGTGATTCCACAAGGTGTGTTTTGACAATCTGAGCTCAAAAGTGGTAATTTGCTTCCTCGGCTTTAGCTTTTGACACGTTTTCCAAACTCGTGCTCGTTTTTGTCCTTTTTGGCCTGATTTGTGCCAATTTCTGAAATATCCGTTCCTACACGATCACAAACACAAAAACACAATATCTTTGGCATTTATGGTTAGTTTGTGTGTGTTTTGGTCTCAATTTGGTCAAGAAAAGATGTGTGAATAAGCACACATCAAAATCCCCCAGACTAGGGTATTGTCGTGTCCTCACGCAATGTGATCAATTCACTCTCTTGAGATAAATAATTTCATAACTCTTTTTACTAACGTTGAAGAAGTAGCAAGATGTTCAAATGAGATTACAAAATCATTTATTCCCGAAAACACCCCGTTTTTCAACTTTTAAACTTGACACTACTGTTTATGTACTTTTGACTTATTATGTGATGGGATGTTTGACTTTCATCATTTTTCAATAACATTTAGGGTCACAGAGTAGAAAACACAGCTCATAGAAAAGTGTCCATACGGATAGAATTCATCGTCCCTGATTTTCACAAGTTCCCAAGCTAAGCATAAAAATGAGATCACAGCTTAAATACAAGTTAGATGCCAACACTACTCATGGAAGTTAGTTGTGTAAATAACCTCTTGCTTCCATTTTCCTATTTTCCTCTATTTATTTTATTTTTGGTGAGAGACGAATTTCTTCATATTTTCTCGTTTCGATAATAATAATTTTTTCTGATAAAGATACCAAATTAAGACGCTAAGTAGTTTTCTATCTTTTCTCGAGAATCGCTGCTTTGAAAATGAGGTCCACATCAAGGAATCGGGATACATACACACTCATAGACATTAGTTGTGGAGAAATACACGTGCACCTCTCGTGTCTGGTCCAGGACCATGCACAAGCACCTCACGTGCCAGCAACTTGTCTAAAAACTGAACACTAATCACTTTTTTTTGATGATGATACATAACACGTACTACGGAGCTTTCTATACGTTCCTGAAATGAGGATCCAAGGGGTTTAGACCAAGACCTCACACATTCCCGCAAAGAGGTTCAAAGCTCTGATCTAGAACTACAACTCAACATGATTCAACTTTATTACGCGACCTTGATGTGTACCCGATTTTTAAAACAAGGATTCTCTTGAGAAGATAAAGAACTAAGTTTCGNTACATAACACGTACTACGGAGCTTTCTATACGTTCCTGAAATGAGGATCCAAGGGGTTTAGACCAAGACCTCACACATTCCCGCAAAGAGGTTCAAAGCTCTGATCTAGAACTACAACTCAACATGATTCAACTTTATTACGCGACCTTGATGTGTACCCGATTTTTAAAACAAGGATTCTCTTGAGAAGATAAAGAACTAAGTTTCGTCAAAACATAATTTCTTTAATTATTCTTTATAGATATGGGGTGAGACAATTTTGTGGGAGCAAAAAGCCACAAGTACCTTCGATGAGCTCTAAAGAGAACCAACTACTCCACGTTTAGCATCTAACTTCTAAATGAACTCAATCTCAGCGAATCGCTGGCGCGAGTCTTCGATGCTTTAACTACCTGATGGTCACTAGTGCACTTCTTGGATCACTGGCGCATTTAGAATGGATGGTCATTTCCAAGTCACACACTAGATCGCTGGCGCGATAGTTAACTAATCTAATACTCGGATGGTCATTTCCTTTTTGACGCTTAGTTAAGGGAACAAGCTAGGGCTCAACGCCCGGTCAAGTTAAAATTCTATTCCTACTCTATACAGCAGAAAGTCAAACAAAGTGTCAAAACTTATTATATTTTTGCAAAAATTTTCAAATTTTTTCATTTTTTTGGATTTTTTTGATGAATTTTTTTTTTCAATTTTTTTTGGATTTTTCGAGAAAAACGGGGTTGCATGAGTAAACGGCACATGAAAAGCGCAAGACAAATCAAATCGAAGATGTAGGATACTAAATAACAACACAAACAAGCTCAAACTTATGGTTATGGTTCGTTGCATATAAGAAAGAAAAGAAAGAAATGTAGAGAGAGAAAGTTAGAGAGAGAAAGAGATGAAGCCTTGAGAGAAAACCAAAAAAAAAGAAAATGATATTATGAGAGAAGGCTTACCCTCTCCAAGGATGGAGAGGGCTTATATGTACATGAGTTTTGCCACTAGGGCGTGCCACTTGGGCTGCGGATCAGGTATACAGTGGGTAAAGACCGGTCCTTCTTCCGCGAACTAATATACTTCTAAACTACGTTTAACTAACTATTGTAACTACTACGAGCTAATCAACGCTTAATCATATCAGGGGTGACCGAATCTTTCTTATACAAAAAACGTATTCCTAACAATCTCCCCCTAAGGGAGGTCACCCCTGGAAATATTCACCACGTGGAGATATTCTTGACTTCTTGCATTGAGATCTTTGTAGATTCTTTTGTAGCTCGTAGTTGTTGATTCTTCATGGATAAATGACTCAAGATGACTTCCTCGTTGTATATGATGATCTTTTGACTTTGCTCTTTGCTCTTCATCCATATAATTAGCTTCAAGTCATCTTTGAGTGTATGTGTCTCTTTGTGATGTTGTGATTATCTTTGTGATGTCATGCTTACACTTTTCTGGATCATGATCTTCTGCATCAGAGTTGTGGAAGCATAGTCGAAGCCCATTGTTTGATCATGATATCTTAAGTTATGATGTTGAAGTGTAAGCATGAGATGATGAATCTGCATCTTTTCAGCAATCGGCATCAATCGTCCACTTCTTTGTCTTTGGTGTGATTACGCCTTTCCAACATGCCCATACATCTTTGTTGGGTAGATCTTCCCGGTTGAACAGTTCTGACGTCTCCTTTTAGATGTTGGTATGAGCATGTGGAACTAGAGTGATGGTGGTGAACATGGTAAGTTTGGTATGTTAAGCTGCATAAAACTTGGTTAGTAATAAACATACCGGCACTTACAAGTTCGGACTTCGAGATCATCAACAGCATAGTGTGAAGACTTTCTCTAATCCTTACCAAGGCCGTTCCTAATCGAATGCCCCCGAAAGGGCTTACACTGACATACCGAAGTACACCAACGATTAGGTGAGTCGTTGGAGATCAGCCCACGACTGTAGACCTTTTGGAACACCACCGTACACACTAAGCGTAATCCTTAAGAGATTACCGAAGTGACCTGCTGTCAGGGCTGTTTGATATTGACCCTGGTAGGAGTTTCCACTCAATCACTGGGAAATACTTATGTATATTCCCTCATAAGTGTTCTTGGCAGATTGCTAAGATCTGCGTAGGACTCAAAATTTTACAGCTGGTGGTTGAACCACTAGTGTACAAGTATCAAGTGTTCCTATGAGATCTTTTGATGCATCTTTTGGCTCTAGACTCGATAAGTGCACATTTGGTTATCCTATTCGGAGACTAGGGAGGGCTCTCCTGTTTCAATATCAACTAGCTCTAAGAGACTAGTCGATAGTTTACGTCGGTTCCCCGTGAGAATGAAACACGCTCTTTTAAGAGAACTTGAGTGGCTGGAAGGTTTAGTGCAGTGCGTCACTGGGTCCATGACGTCTTTTCTTCATAACCGACGTTACCTTGGTAAGAATCAATAGCATATGAATTGAACCCAGTTTCTGCCCTAAGGTTGAATAACTGGAGGGCTATTTCTTTTCACCCTTTCTTAATTCATTTCTTTTTAATTCTTCAACCCCTTCAGTGCTTACCGAGACTTCATTTACTAGAACCTTGTTGGGTTTGTTCCAGTCCTAGCTCAGTCTCAGTCGGCACTCTTCCCGTTCTCACTTTTCCCCTTTTTTCAATCATTCCTAAGCATTTCTAATCTATCTATTGGATTATCTTTGTGATGTTGTGATTATCTTTGTGATGTCATGCTTACACTTTTCTGGATCATGATCTTCTGCATCAGAGTTATGGAAGCATAGTCGAAGCCCATTGTTTGATCATGATATCTTAAGTTATGATGTTGAAGTGTAAGCATGAGATGATGAATCTGCATCTTTTCAGCAATCGGCATCAATCGTCCACTTCTTTGTCTTTGGTGTGATTACGCCTTTCCAACATGCCCATGCATCTTTGTTGGGTAGATCTTCCCGGTTGAACAGTTCTGACGTCTCCTTTTAGATGTTGGTATGAGCATGTGGAACTAGAGTGATGGTGGTGAACATGGTAAGTTTGGTATGTTAAGCTGCATAAAACTTGGTTAGTTAAACATACCGGCACTTACAAGTTCGGACTTCGAGATCGTCAACAGCATAGTGTGAAGACTTTCTCTAATCCTTACCAAGGCCGTTCCTAATCGGATGCCCCCGAAAGGGCTTACACTGACATACCGAAGTACACCAACGATTAGGTGAGTCGCTGGAGATCACCCCACGACTGTAGACCTTTTGGAACACCACCGTACACACTAAGCGTAATCCTTAAGAGATTACCGAAGTGACCTGCTGTCAGGGCTGTTTGATGTTGACCCTGGCAGGAGTTTCCACTCAATCACTGGGAAATACTTATGCATATTCCCTCATAAGTGTTCTTGGCAGATTGCTAAGATCTGCGTAGGACTCAAAATTTTACAGCTGGTGTCCTTAATGTTGAACCACAAGTGTAGAAGTATCAAGTGTTCCTATGAGATGTTTTGATGCATCTCTTGGCTCTAGACTCGATAAGTGCACATTTGGTTATCCTATTCGGAGACTAGGGAGGGGTCTCCTGTTTCAATATCAACTAGCTCTAAGAGACTAGTCGATAGTTTACACCGGTTCCCCGTGAGAATGAAACAAGCTCTTTTAAGAGAACTTGAGTGGCTGGAAGGTTTAGTGCAGTGCGTCACTGGGTCCATGACGTCTTTTCTTCAAAACCGACGTTACCTTGGTAACAATCAGTAGCATATGAATTGAACCCGGTTTCTGCCCTAAGGTTGAATAATATGTGTACGGATTGCTCCGCCTAAAGGAGTGTGTTGATATAGTGATTGATAACTCTCGAGTGTGGTACTCGGGGAGTGGAGTAGGACGGAGAGTGAGCTTCGTGCCGAACCACTATAAATCGCCGCGTCTCTTTGCTTGTGTTCTTTCCTTACTCTTTACTTTACTTGTTTGTTTATGCATGTTATTAGTTGAATTGATATCACATAACAAGTAGAATTCAATAAGTTTGCAAAAGAATATAAACCGGATCTAAAAACGGCGAAATGTTTTAACAACTAAAATTTAACGGTGAAACTATTCAACCCCCCCCCCCTTCTAGTTTCTACAATTGGTATCAGAGCCAGATTATCAAGATCTTTAGAGTATACTATACTTTAAAACTTGAATCGATCTACGGAGTCTGAAAGATACTTAGAAGGGATCTAATTGAATTAGTCACCATTTTTCGAAAATGAAAACTTTGTCATTTGGAAAAATGAATTTGAAAGTTATGTGAAATCAATTAGTCATAATCTTTGGCATGACATCTCTTTTGATATTTATAATTAATGAGAATGGATTTTGAAAATTAAGATTTCATAAGAAAATTTTGCTAGACAAATTTTGGGTTATAAACCTTTGCTAAAAATTGGTTTTGACAAAACCATTTTATGAAATGTGGTAAATGATATATGGCAAAATATTTTAAACTTTCATCAAGGAAATGTTCAAGCCAAAGATGATGAAAATATGTTATTAGTAAGTCACTTAGTTTTAGTAGAATCGTGTGCTACTAGTTTGAATGTTTTTATTGTAGGTAATGTTGCCGACAAGAATCACATTAACAACTAAGTTGGTGCACTAATCAACAAGTCTTGAAGTGATGAAAATAAAGAAGACTAAGTACGTGTTTAGATAGCCTAAGGTTAAGATGGTTAGAGATCAAGACAATGCGTGGCTAGATTGTGTAACTACACTTAAGGACGATTCGCCAAGTGAATTTCATCATGTCTTCCATCACATACACGACACACATTATGATATGTGTCATTAAGGATAGCTAGAGGCCAAGGTAAGTTTTCTTACATTCTTGCCTATCATAATTGCTAATTGAATGCTTGCTATATGCTTATATGACTATGTGATTTATCGTTACTTGCTTACTTGCTAGATAATGTATATATGTTCTTGTGTGCTATATGCTTTGTGTTCATTAGACGCTTTGCCTAAATGCTTATCCTTCTTTGGATTCAAGCAAATTATTTGGAAAAATAATGGTCTTACCACAACCATTATTTATAACGCATTTCTCGTCAATCAATCACTATAGACGATGCACACTTACTTTACTCTCTAGTTCTCGTCTATGACTTTTCTTAAAATTTACATGATTGACTTCTAGCCTCTTCGATGCAAATCTCATCCTTGAATCCCATTGAATTTTTTTTACTCTCCTTATTCTTCTGTCTCGACTCAAAATCCACTCCTTATTCAAGCGTATCGAGTCTTTGCCTTTTCTTCTGTCTCGACTCTACTCCATATCCATTCCTTAGCCTACTCGTGCGTATTCAGTCAATTCCGTTTCTTAAAATACAAAGAGTTATAATTTAAAACGATTTGGAACCAAAGACTTATCACAATAACTGAAACAACAAAAATCGTCAAAACCACCCAACTTTCTGACGGCGGTCCTTTAGCTCTCGGCGGTCCCATATCGATAAAGGACCATCCAGCTTTTTGAAGCCATACCCCGTTTTCTCACTACTGAACTTGAAAAACAAAACCAAACACCCATCCTTGCTGCAGAAACGACGAAAAACACAACCATAACCCCAAAATCTAACTCACTCAAAATCAAATTAATTCGAGGTTTACAATGATCATCAATCACCAACTATCATTAATCACTTTATTGTAAGTCAATCTATCCAATTTCACTTAGTCAACTCGAATTCATAGATTAGGGTTCATATGAACATAAAAATTAAAAATTGGGGATTCTCATTTCTTTGTTAAATTAACAACAATTGATGGCATATCTAAACAATGTAGTACTAATAACACTCGAATTAACAAAT
The DNA here is from genome assembly GCA_014162995.1 of Artemisia annua. NCBI lineage: Eukaryota > Viridiplantae > Streptophyta > Magnoliopsida > Asterales > Asteraceae > Artemisia > Artemisia annua. The sequence continues at coordinate 39,625 of LBNU01026051.1, forward strand.
TAATTAACTTATTTTGCGAATTTTGAAAATGGGTCAAAAATGAGGTTATCCCCAATTTGAATTTAGTGTTGTTAATCTTGTTTAATCACGTAACAAAAACGTAGTTATGCATTGTTAATACATGTCAGAAACGTTTCCTCAACCATGCAACAAAATGAAGTGAAAATTTCAAAAGTAAAGTATATTAAGGTATATGGGGGTATTTGTTACAAGCTCAATCTTTTTTTAGATAACTTAACGTTAATTTCATATAGGTACAACCATGCCGCACATATTTGATTGTGACCTTCATCGTACACATTCATACATACCCAAAGTCTTTTTAGAACCCTACCTACCACCTACCTCCGTTCAAAGCTTTAGAGACGTTGAGTCTCGTTACATTCATGAAGGTCGAATTGTCGATCATTCATATGCAACTCAAGAACATTTTGAAAGAGCTTTTCAACCAATAGGTCTAGACTGCTTGCTCACTATCAATGATCACATTTGTCCATGCTTTATATTAGAATTCTTTCGTGAAATTAAGGTCAAACGTAGTTATGACAACTCAATTCATTTTACCTTCAATATTAATCACTATGGCTTCGCTCTATCACTTGAAGAATTCGCTCAGATTCTTGGTATTCCATGCCATGGGCAATGTGCCTATTCGGAAGATGCTGAGTTAAATTCCCTAGTTGATGAACGTGAATGTGAAGGACCTTATGTCACCTACATTCCATCTCAAACCGAGTTAATCAATTCTCTTTGCAACTCTTCCAACACTTTCTATCCTGATAAAATCCGTTTTTGTGAACTCCGCTAGTTTCTCCAACCCATGGCGGTCATCCTGCGAGAAAATGCACTGGGTCTAGTAAAAGATAGCAATTGCATACCATCGTGTGTAGCACATATGCTTTATTGCATTCTCACTAGACAACCATACAATCTCGCTTATCTCTTCGCTATGCGATTTATGCATCTCAAGGACGATGACAGAAAGTCAATGCCCTATGGGATGTTCTTAACCCGTGTCTATCACCACTACATGAGAACTTATCCCCTCCTCCAAAATGATCAATACAATCTTGTTGTCGGAGTCTTAGAACCAATAACGGAATATCAAATCACACGGTTCGTCAGACCCATGAGAACCTCCCCAACTAACAGGATGAGACGCATCGAAGAAGATTGAAGTCAACAAACTTGCGTTTGTCGAAAAGGGTTTTATGTTTTGATTTAGTAGTAGTATTATGACTTGGAATGTTTTATCCAACTTATGTCTATTGATGTATTTGGAACTACTATGCTTATCGACTATGTGAACTTATTTTATTAGACATGATATATTATTGATTATGGTTGGATGGGATTATGAGATGTTTAGTTGGTTAGCAACATCTTTTGTGGATTAAATTATGCTTATGTTTGTTCTATGAAAGATAGAAATGAATTGAATGTATGCAGGTTGCAGAAATGAGAAACTGGGGAAAATCCTGCAAACCCACTGCCGGCGGTCCCTTATCGACCCGGCGGTCCCATAGTGATAAGGGACCGTCTGCTATTTAACGGACCGTCCCTGTGGGATCACGGATTTTGCACTGTTTTCTTCTTTCCTGCAATCCTAACCTATTGCATGATTATCACCACCTTACCTTGTTTAGTTAAACATCTTTATATGCTTGAAATCTCCTAATGCATGCTTTGTCTAAATCATAACCAAGCTTGATTATTTAAACCTTACTCATCATCCTCAACTTCATCACAACAACCATTCATCTCATCCTCATCACCTACAATGGCCTCATCTTCTACTACCTTGTCAACCACAAAGAAAGAGCTCACAACACAACCTCCAAACAAAAGGCCTAAACTCAAAATAATTCGACCTCAAACAATCTTCATTGACCTCACACTCTATGATTCCACTCTAACTCCTAAGTCACCACCAACATCACCTCAAGCACCAAGTGCACCACTCAAAACACCATCCACCAATGGTACTTCCCACTCATCATCAAAGCCATCATATAGCTCAAATCCAACCACATCACCTTTCTCATCATTCATCAAAAACTTATCACCTTTGCTTACCGAATCTAGTTCGGGTGCCTACACTCCATTCGTGAGCAATCAACCAGCATCTCCCACTCACTCAATCTTATCACCAAGAAACCAACTTCCACCTCAAACAAACTCATCTCCGAATGGGCCATTGGAAAACATTCCTTCCACACCACCATCATCTCCAACTCTTGGAAATTCACTTCCCTACTACTTTATCAACAACCACACGGTGGGGTGTGCTTGTTGCTACCATAACTTTCATCTCATCCACATTGCTCAACAAAATGTGCAACCAACTCCTCTTGCTTCCATGTCACCATCGGCAACACCTTCGGTTCCACCTTCATCCTCACCATCATCCACTCCACCATCCAACTAGATGTTTTCAAATGTCTAGTTCAAGAATAATTAAGTGGATGTTATGTTTTGGACCAAGCATGCAATGGGAGATAATTAGTTGTACTAGTTAATATTTAGTGTTGTTGTCTAATGATGTGTTAGTTATGAAATCCTTATGATTATCATGTATGTTCCTTGCTTGAAATGAATGCATATTTATGTTTTATGTTATGATAATAGTTTGTGGTATTGGTCATAAGATGAAAATGGACTAAAATTACTCAACCTTAAAAATGAGAAGTTGTTTAAATTACAACACATCTGCCAACCAGTAAACCTACTGGTGGCGGTCCTTTATCATTAAGGGACCGTCCCCCTGTTTACGGGACCGTCCCTTGTAGTGCTAAAATTCAGATTCTACCTGTAATTTCCTATCTGATTCATGCTCTACATAATTGATTTCACACCCATATTCATTATGCTTTCTACATTCTTTTATATATATATATATATAAGCATGTGCTTTGCTCCTAACTTGTTTTTGTAGCACATCACCATAGCTCGATTCCCCGGTGCCCTCATTAAGGGGGAGCACTTAGCTAGGGGGAGCTTGTATTCCATCAACTATGACGATGCCCTTTCAAAGACGCTCGTGTCTACTCTCCTCAACATCAACGACACCTTTTTGATTGTACAAAAAGGGGGAGAAGTAACGGGAAAACTCATTAAAAATTTATCATCGCATAATTTTACCTAAAATGAGTTTATATTTTTGAGGGAGATTGTTAATACAAATAATGTCAAAAACGTTATTCGCATTATTCGATCTTCTTGTGTTTTGATAATCACAAAATATAAAGACATGTTACGTAAAGTTACGGTTAATAAGTTTTTAACCGAGGAAACTTGTTACTTCTACGTAGCTTCTACAATGTCACTTCAGGTATGAACAAACTTTATACTGTCATTAGTTTGGTGATCAAAGAAGTTTTTATTTTCTTGTAAACTTACATTTTTAAGTTTGACAAAACATTTTCACAAAAGTATTTTTGTATTTTTAAAGAAATGTTTTATTAAGAAAATATATTCAAATTCAAATTTGTAACAGCTAGTTTTCCCCCCAAAATAGCTAAAACTTCACCAGATAAGTTTTCACCACGTCAGGACAAAAATGGAGCGTTTTTGTCTGGACGGTCCCTTAAAGGGGTCGACGGTCCCTTAGTGATAAAGGACCGTCGCCTATTTATGGGACCGCCTGGTCAGTCCTGTCTTCTATAAATACTGAACTGTTACACTTCAGAAAATAAGGATTTTCACACACAAAACTTTCTGTTTTTGTTTTCCCTTTGAGTCTTTGATCACTATAACATGTCGGTATATGTTTATAAGTGATTTCCTCTTCCATCAAGTGCAAGAGAAGAACTCTCGACATCAATGAAGTCTCGAGATGTTATAGGTGCCCACTCACAAACGTAACAAGTGTTACGGTGATAGGCTCTGTAAATAATGTCATTGTCATCCGACTTGTGTGTGAGTCGAGGAGGGGATATTTGTGTGAATTGGATGGTGATGTAGATCCAAGAAGTGTTGTAACTAGGTTAGTTCATGTATTGGTGTAAGGAGAATGATGTCCTAGTGTGTAGGTTAGGATATTGTCGAGGTATTATGTAAAGACTTAGATCGGGTGATGATCCAAGTGAGTCATGTGTGTAGTCTTGGTTCGGGTGAAGAACCAAGTATGTCTAGTGTGTGAAGGCTTGGTTCGGGTGAAGAACCAAGTGTGTCAAAGTGTGAAGGCTTGGTTTGNGTTCATGTATTGGTGTAAGGAGAATGATGTCCTAGTGTGTAGGTTAGGATATTGTCGAGGTATTATGTAAAGACTTAGATCGGGTGATGATCCAAGTGAGTCATGTGTGTAGTCTTGGTTCGGGTGAAGAACCAAGTATGTCTAGTGTGTGAAGGCTTGGTTCGGGTGAAGAACCAAGTGTGTCAAAGTGTGAAGGCTTGGTTTGGTTGAAGAACCAAGTGTGTCAAATATGTGAAGACTTGGATCGGGTGAAGATTCAAGATGGACAAGAGTGCTTGTTCGTGTGGCCACGTGGGCCTTGGAGTAGATTGGTTCTAGCTACGATTAGAACTCGACATTATGCTTAGTGTCGTAAAGCCTTGTGTAAGCATGTATACGGATTGCTCCGCCTGAAGGAGTGTGTTGATATAGTGATTGATAACTCTCGAGTGTGGTACTCAGGGAGTGGAGTAGGACGGAGAGTGAACTTCGTGCCGAACCACTATAAATCGCCGCGTCTCTTTGGTTGTGTTCTTTCCTTACTCTTTACTTTAGTTGTTTGTTTATGCATGTTATTAGTTGAATTGATATCACATAACAAGTAGAATTCAATAAGTTTTCAAAAGAATATAAACCGGACCTAAAAACGACGAAATGTTTTAACAACTAAAATGAAACGGTGAAACTATTCAACCCCCCCTTCTAGTTTCTACAATTGGTATCAGAGCCAGATTATCAAGATCTTTAGAGTATACTGTACTTTAAAACTTGAATCGATCTACAGAGTCTGAAAGATAATTAGAAGGGATCTAATTGAATTAGTCACCATTTTTCGAAAATGAAAACTTTGTCATTTGGAAAAATGAATTTGAAAATTATATGAAATCAATTAGTCATAATCTTTGGCATGACATCTCTTTTGATATTTTTAATTAATGAGAATGGATTTCGAAAATTAAGATTTCATAAGAAAATTTTGCTTGACAAATATTGGGTTATAAAACTTTGCTAAAAATTGGTTTTGACAAAACCATTTTATGAAATGTGGTAAATGATATATGGCAAAATATTTTAAACTTTCATCAAGGAAATGTTCAAGCCAAAGATGATGAAAATATGTTATTAGTAAGTCACTTAGTTTTAGTAGAATCGTGTACTACTAGTTTGAATGTTTTTATTGTAGGTAATGTTGCCGACAAGAATCACATTAACAACTAAGTTGATGCACTAATCAACAAGTCTTGAAGTGATGAAAATAAAGAAGACTAAGTACGTGTTTAGATAGCCTAAGGTCAAGATGGTTAGAGATCAACACAATGCGTGGCTAGATTGTGTAACTACACTTAAGGATGATTCGCCAAGGGAGTTTCATCATGTCTTCCCTCACATACACGACACACATTATGATATGTGTCATTAAGGATTGCTAGAGGCCAAGGTAAGTTTTCTTACATTCTTGCCTATCATAATTGCTAATTGAATGCTTGTATATGCTTATATGACTATGTGATTTATCATTACTTGCTTACTTGCTAGATAATGTATATATGTTCTTGTGTGCTATATGCTTTGTGTTCATTAGATGCTTTGCCTAAATGCTTATCCTTCTTTGGATTCAAGCAAATTATTTGGAAAAATAATGGTCTTACCACAACCATTATTTATAACGCATTTCTCGTCAATCAATCACTATAGACGATGCACACTTACTTTGCTCTTTGTTTGCTCTCTAGTTCTCGTCTATGACTTTTCTTAAAATTTACATGATTGACTTCTAGCCTCTCCGATGCAAATCTCATCCTTGAATCCCATTGAATTTTTTTTACTCTCCTTATTCTTCTGTCTCGACTCAAAATCCACTCCTTATTCAAGCGTATCGAGTCTTTTCCTTGTCTCGACTCTACTCCATATCCATTCCTTAGCCTACTCGTGCGTATTGAGTCAATTCCGTTTCTTAAAATACAAAGAGTTATAATTTAAAACGATTTGGAACCAAAGACTTATCACAATAACTGAAACAACAAAAATCGTCAAAACCACCCAACTTTCTGACGGCGGTCCTTTAGCTCTCGGCGGTCCCGTATCGATAAGGGAACTAAGTTCAAATACATCGAAGCTGCCGAAAAGACCACATACGGTCACAGCATAAGACAACACTATTCTGAACCACCATGCTCCGGCATGGGCGGTTTAACCTTCTCCCCAGAACTCTGCACCGCAGAAGGAAAACTACTGCTGCTGGTTATATCATAATCATCCACCGATAAAGACAATAGGTGCGGAGCATAAGCTGGAATGGTCGAATCAGCACCATGATAACCTGGTTCTTCCCAAGGAAGCGTATCTAAACCAGACAAAAATTCGGCGGCTGTAGATTCCGCCAAGGAAGTAAAAACATTACCAACAACAGGCTGCCCGGAAGACACAAGACTCTTGACCTTTTCTCCCCTTTTTCGCACAATATCCAAGGCAGAATATAAAGAAGTCTCACTAGACGCCACACCGCCTTCCACCCCGCGCAAAGGGATGGTAAGCTGTTCGACACATGGTTGTAACCCAGCCGTGTCAAGATCCTTTGAAACCTGATCATCGAGATGAAGCAAAGTCATGATACTCCCAATTGAAGAGTTCTTGTGAAATGCCAAGTCATTCAACAAAGGAAACTCAAGGCTCCGGAACGCAGAATAAGTGGAATCATAATCAGCTTTGGCGGAAGGCCTATAGGCTTCAAGGTTGGTTAATTCCGTACCTGATTTACCGTACTCAATACCAGTAACCAAACCATCCTGCGCTCCGTACAGATATGAGCGAGACAACATCGTCTTCAAAGTTCCAAAATACTCGGGAGAATGAAGGCATTTAGTTAAGAACAACTTTAAACCATGTGATAATAACCACCGACGGCTAGCCAGAACTGTAAGAAAGCCAGGATACAGCTCCTCGTTAACCTTAGCAAGTGACTCAGCAAAACGAGACTCTAGAGCAACAAGCCCATCAGTGACACTCCTCAACCGAGCATCATGCGCCTTAATACACTCCTCCTTCACCCCGGCCTGCAACGCTTGTACCTAAACAAAAAAAAAAAGAATTGAAATACATATCAAGAAAGTAAGGGAGGGTCAAAAACGAAAATAGCCAAATACTGTCATTCATACGACAAGAATCAACAAGAGAAGCATTAAGACTAGAAATCTCTAGATCTTTGCTCACAAGAGATGATTGAAGTCCCGATAGCTTCGCATCTATAGACGCACGCTCCACTTCAAAAGCAGAAGACTGCTCATGGAGTTCTGCTTCAAACTTGAAAGACTGCTCCTTCAAAGACAACAACTCAGTGGCGTGCGCACTCTCAACAACCTTTAGCAACAAGCAAAGACGCTCCATTTCCGCAGTAGCATCTGTTGACGACAAAGCTTCCGACTTCAACCTCTTGATCTCCTCATCTTTGGCATACAGCAGAGCATCCATCTGAACTTGCATAGCAGACAACCTGCATTCCTCGCAAGGAAGGTGCTCCGCCGGCACCGCAACACACTAGAAAATGTGATCTGGCGGGCAGTATTTACATTAAACTCCGCCAAGAACTGCTCGATGGACATATCGCGAATATCTGTGAAAGCCCCAAGAGGAGTACAAAAGTCGACTAGTTCACGACACTCAGAAGCATTGTCCAGAAGAGATCTAGAAGTCACATTCTAGTTCGGAACGTAAATCTCCGACGAACGGCTAGGATCCATATGCGAAACAGTATGAATCCGCCCAAAAGTCTCCATAGGGAACTTCCTTTCCTTGACCAAAGAAGGCACGACGTCAGCAGACGAAGCGGCCGTGATCCCAACAGCAGACGCGGGGACCACAGACCTATGAAATGAAGAAACTTCAATATCACAATAATTGGGGGAGGAGGATGAACTTAGAGAAGTAACAAACCTCTCCAACGGCGTAGCTCCTACCTGCACACCGACATCACGCTCCGGCGTCGCTGACACGGAAGAAGAAACAAAAGGTACAGAAGGCAGGGGATCAACTCCACGCTCACAATTCAACATACTTCTATCCACAAATCTTGAAGATCGGAGAAAGACTTACCCAAAATAGTTTTCCCAGCGGTAGTACCCTCACTTACTTTGGATTTCTTAAACGAACGAGATGACTGGCCATCCTCCTGAAACGCACCAGACACTTTTATCTTCCCTTTAGAATGATCAGAATCACCCGCAAACTCAGCAATATGACAATCAGAATGTACGTCAACATTACTCGGCTCCGCACCCCCTCCTCAATAATAGGAGAACCCGATTCAGATTCACGCTCACTATCAGTACCAAACAATGCATCAACGCTATCAGACATTTGGTCGCTAGGGATAGCAGAGTCAATCGGTTGCAACGGAACCAATCTGCTAACAGCAAAATCCAAGATCCTAGGCTCACCGCTACGAATAGGCCTCTCACGAACTTCAACCTCAGAAGCATGTTCCTTTAACTTAAGCAGAGCCAATGGGCTTACCTCTGACCAACAAAACAACAAAGTGGAAGAATGAGTAAACATAAAATATACACGATAAACGATTGAAGAAAAGAGAGAGAAAGAAAGACCATGTCTACCTTGATTATTACAATAGTAAGCAGGGTAAGAATTCACGCTCAAAGAATAATAGCGGCTCAACCCAACCCAACAAATGAATGGCTCCGGAAACCTAGCAAACGGTGCCTGGTTAGCTATCAAGCGAGCAGCGTCTTTAGGATTATAACTGCCAACCTCTGGCACCCCATCTTTACACATAATTTATGCAGTATAATGAGGAAAGATAGCAGGACAGGCGAAATGGTCAACCCAAAAGAAACGACCATGCCAATTCTTCAAAGAATCACGAACGTCCGTATAGCACACCTTACCGGGACGTTGACCAAAAGACAACCAACCATTCTTCTTATTATTTATATAAAAATATCGGATCAAAGAAATAGACGGCTCAACACCACAAACACGACAAAGGATCTCAAAATGAGACACCCTAGCCGCATCAAGAGGATGAAGTTGGGAAATATAAATTCTATAATGTGTAAGAATGCTAACAAAAAACTTCGATAAAGGAAGGCGATACTGCGCATAGTCAAATAAACGGGTGAAAATGCCTATTTTCCCCTTCGGGGGAAAACGAATAAGAGCACCCCTATCTGGCCGAACCGCCCGCACAGCCGGTGGAATGTGGCAATCTCGCAACACCTTCTCAAAGTCATCCTGAGAAAGACTGCATTTACAATTCCAAAACTCAGTCATAGAGACGGAAATTCTTATCGACTAAGAGAAGGTAAGAACGGAGACAAATCGGAGGAAACCAGAAAAATTACGGTAGCCGTAGGAAAAAGTAAAACAAAAATATAAATAAGTGAAGCACACTATTTATATACGCGGTACATTTAGTCACAGGTAAGCTAATCAAACGACACGTGTCGAAAAGCGCCATAATGAACGGCCAAGATAAAAAGTAAAAAGATAGGGATGTATAACAACCCACAAAATCTCATCACTATCATTCCCATTACAAATACCTATAGTAGGTATTTCACAGGTAAATTTTTGCTTTTTATGTGCATTCACTACTTGCATGACTCTCTAGACCTACTCACGTATCCACACAAGTCAAATAACCCAACCCACACATCCTATAAACCCTTGGTATGTCAAGCATAAGATCACAACAATACCACAATAAGTAATCTATCAATCTAACACACTAAACTCATCACAAAACCCTAATGAACCCTAATTAAGCCCTAAATAGACCTATGGGCTTACTAAACCCTAAATGCTTATCTAAACTAGTTTGAAAGTGTCCAAGGCTTAAGTATGAGTTACCTTAGGAACATTAGGATATCTTAGCACCCTTAAACACTAGTACAACTCATTAGAGCTTAGGTACAAGTCCCTTAAGCACAAAACCATAACTAGGTTATAACTTCCCGGAAACTAGTTCAAACCTTCCCAAATCTTTCCCATTAGCTACCACCACTTAGTATAAGCCTCTTAGGACTTAGGATTAGCCATTAGACACTCATAGGACCCTAACCTAGGCACTAAACCCTAATCTAGACCCTAAACTCTCTCTAGGTAAAACTAAGTTAAAACTAAACCTAAACCTTAGAACTAAGCTACATAAGCACCTCTAAACTAGAAACCAAGCACCCTAGCACCTTCCCTAGACCTAGAACACACCCTAGTACCTTACAAGCACCCAAGCAAGGAGGTGCATCACCTCCTTGTCACCACCTTCACCCCGCGGCTTCATCCCCTCCACACAACCCCTAGAACCACCTATAGCTTAGCCTAGTCACTCCATAGATTGCATTTGTCACCTTATAGCTTATCTTAGTCACCTCCCTCCCCCTCGACACCTCCTTCTTTCTTTGCTTGCTCACTACTCCAATCATGCCCTATAAATAGCTTGACACCTTCCTCATTTCAAAGGCACACCATTTCTCTTCTTCACCTCAAAAATTTTGTACCTAGTAGTAGTACTCGAGCTATAGTAGGCCTGGGAGTCGAGCAAAGCAAGCCAAGAACCCTTGTCGAGTTGTTTTCCCATTGCTAAACCCTAAAACCCTAGTTAACCCCTCGTTAAGCCCTCCCTAGTCACGTAAGCTTTCATATCTAATTTCTTTTGCTTTAGTTCAGTCCTAGGATAGTATTAGGTTGCCTTAGATCCCATTAGGACCCTTGCTTAAGCCTTGATCACTAAAAACTAGAACTTTACTTTTTAAAACCCTAATTAGAGTCAAATTACATTTTATATGCTATAAGCCCTTTCCATAAGCTATAAGCTAGTTTAGGTAACTTAGATAAGCTAATATTAGTTAACCATAAGCTAGGAAACCCTTTTGTTTTATAAAAACATGAATTGCATGGAATTAGGACTAGTTTTGCAAAGTATTCCAAGCATAAGGGTATATATGGTAACTTTCTGAAAATATTAAGTCTAGGGGCTATTTTTGACATTTCTTAGAAGTTATAATTATAAGGACCCTTTTTGCAAAGTTATAAAACCTTAGGATAAAAAGTTAAATAATTATAAACTAATAAGGACTAGTTTTGCAAAAGTTATAAAGTTAAGGGTATAAATGGTAAATTTTGAAAACTTATAAGTTCAAGGGTCATTTCTGCCATTTTCTCAAAATATAGAAGTATAGGGATTAATTGTGTCAAATATAGATAGTTATAAGTATAAATAATATAAGTATTATAAGTCTAGGGTAGATTTTGTAAATATGTTAAACTATAAGGGTATAAAGTAAAAATATTAAAGTTAGAAACATAACACAATATTAGGGAGCTTCATGTGAGGAGTATTATGTGGATATTTTGTTTTGACGAGTTTGCTGGGTTTACGATTTAAAGTGCCCTGGCTCCTCAAACGATTATTGCATGTAATTCTGAATTATGATGGCCCGAACGGTGTTATGTTATAACTAAACTCTAAATAAATACATAACTCAATGGTAAGGAGCTTCATGTGAGGAGTATTAACTTCTGAATTATGATGGCCCGAACGGTATTATGTTGATAACATAATACAATAGTAGGGAGCTTCATGTGAGGAGTCTTATACTTCTGAATTGTGATGGCCTGAACGGTGTTATGTTATACCTAAAACACTAAAAACCCTGTAGAACACTAGATAACATCACAAACACGCTCATACTTGTGGTTATGGCTCGTTGCATATAAGAAAGAAAAGAAAGAAATGTAGAGAGAGAAAGTTAGAGAGAGAAAGAGGTGAAGCCTTGAGAGAAAACCAAAAAAAAGAAAATGAGATTATGAGAAGGCTTACCCTCTCCAAGGATGGAGAGGGTATTTATATGTACATGGGTTTTGCCACTTGGGCGTGCCACTTGGGCTGCGGATCAGGTATACAGTGGGTAAAGACCCGTCCTTCTTCCGCGAACTAATCTACTTCTAAACTACGTTTAACTAACTATTGTAACTACTACGAGCTAAACAATGCTTAATCATATCTGGGGTGACCGAATCTTTCTTATACAAAAAGCGTATTCCTAACAATCTCCCCCTAAGGGAGGTCACCCCTAGAAAAATTCTTGAATTCTTGCATTGAGATCTTTGTAGATTCTTTCGTAGCTCGTAGTTGTTGATTCTTCATTGATAAACGACTCAAGATGACTTCCTTGATGTATATGATGATCTTTTGACTTTGCTCTTCGTTCTTCATCCATATAATTAGCTTCAAGTCATCTTTGAGTGTATGTGTGTAGGATACTAGATAACATCACAAACTCGTTTATACTTGTGGTATGGTTCGATGCAAGTAAGAAAAAGAAGAAAGAAATGTAGAGAGAGAAAGTTAGAGAGAGAAAGAGATGAAGCCTTGAGAGAAAACCAAAAAAAAGAAAATAGAATTATGAGAGAAGGCTTACCCTCTCCAAGGATGGAGAGGGCTTATATGTACAAGAGTTTTGCCACTTGGGCGTGCCACTTGGGCTAGGGATCATGTATACAGTGGGTAAAGACCCGTCCTTCTTCCGCGAACTAATCTACTTCTAAACTACGTCTAACTAACTATTGTAACTACTACGAGCTAAACAATGCATAATCATGTCTGGGGTGACCGAATCTTTCTTATACAAAAATCGTATTCCTAACAATCTCCCCCTAAGGGAGGTCACCCCTGGAGATATACACCACTTGGAGATATTCTTGACTTCTTGCATTGAGATCTTTGTAGATTCTTTTGTAGCTCGTAGTTGTTGATTCTTCATGGAAAAACGACTCAAGATGACTTCCTTGATGTATATGATGATCTTTTGACTTTGCTCTTCGCTCTTCATCCATATAATTAGCTTCAAGTCATCTTTGAGTGTAAGTGTCTCTTTGTGATGTTGTGATTATCTTTGTGATGTCATGCTTTACACTTTTCTGGATCATGATCTTCTGCATCAGAGTTGTGGAAGCATAGTCGAAGCCCATTCTTTGATCATGATATCTTAAGTTACGATGTTGAAGTGTAAGCATGTGATGATGAATTTGCATCTTTTCAGCAATCGGCATCAAACGTCAACTTCGTTGTCTTTGGTATGATTACGCCTTTCCAACATGCCCATACATCTTTGTTGAGTAGATCTTCCCGGTTGAAAAGTTCTGACGTCTCCTTTTAGATGTTGGTATGAGCATGTGGAACTCGAGTGATGGTGGTGAACATGGTAAGTTTGGTATGTTGAGCTGCATAAAACTTGGTTAGTAATAAACATACCGGCACTTACAAGTTCGGACTTCGAGATCGTCAACAGCATAGTGTGAAGACTTTCTCTAATCCTTACCATGGCCGTTCCTAATCGGATGCCCCCGAAAGGGCTTTCACTGACATACCTAAGTACACCAACGATTAGGTGAGTTGCTGGAGATCACCCCACGACTGTAGACCTTTTGGAACACCACCGAATACACTAAGCGTAACCCATAAGAGATTACCGGAGTGACCTGCTGTCAGGGCTGTTTGATGTTGACCCTGGCAGGAGTTTCCACTCAATCACTGGGAAATACTTATGTATATTCCCTCATAAGTGTTCTTGGCAGATTGCTAAGATCTGCGTAGGACTCAAAAATATTACATCTGGTGTCCTTAATGTTAAACAACCAGTGTAGAAGTATCAAGTGTTCCTATGAGATCTTTTGATGCATCTCTTGGCTCTAGACTCGATAAGTGCACATTGGTTATCCTATTCGGAGACTAGGGAGGGGTCTCCTGTTTCAATATCAACTAGCTCTAAGAGACTAGTCGATAGTTTACACCGGTTCCCCGTGAGAATGAAACAAGCTCTTTTAAGAGAACTTGAGTGGCTGGGAGGTTTAGTGCAGTGCGTCACTGGGTCCATGACGTCTTTATCTTCAATACCGATGTTACCTTGGTAACAATCAGTAGCATATGAATTGAACCCGGTTTCTGCCCTAAGGTTGAATAATTGGAGGGCTATTTCTTTTCACCCTTTCTCAATTCATTTCTTTTTAATTCTTCAACCCCTTCAGTGCTTACCGAGACTTCATTTACTAGAAACTTGTTGGGTTTGTTCCACTCCTAGCTTAGTCTCAGTCGGCACTCTTCCCTTTCTCACTTTTCTCCTTTTTTCAATCATTCCTAAGGACTTCTAATCTATCTATTGGATTGTCCCTGGGAAGATCCCTCCGGTTCTGGTGGATCATGGGAACATATACCTAACCTAACCATCCTTATAACTCCATGCATTAAATTAAAGTGGTCGGTCTTTTGGTATCTTTCCACAATCGCCATATAACCAAATCATTGAAAATTCTCTCAAAGTGTTTATGATAAAGAAACACATTGTGTTAACACTTTGAGAGTTTTATTTTTTTCCTAATGCTCCCCCTTGACATGTGCTTATAGGTAGAAAGAAATTTGCACATGTCAGGGTGAGTTGCACTTATTTGAATTGATCGGCTCTTAATAGACATATACCCGAGGGACATGTTTACGTTGCATAGTTAAAGGGATCCATTATCAGCTTTTAGGTTATAACTAGCCCTAATAACTAACTTGAAGTTGTTAACATTCCTTAAAAAAAGAAGTTAGACCCGTCAAAGTATATATCTAAGAAGAGTTTCTCAAAACGGTACTATCTACTTTGACCAGTCCTCTTCGAGACACGTTTACATCACTGGTAAACCAGCTTGAAATTATTACCCAGCCAGGACTAGTCTTTTCGATTCACGACTTTTCATGTTTCGTCAATTCATGAGTCAAATTCTGAGTCATAAGCAATTCACGGTTTTTATTTGAATTTGTAAACACCTGCGAAAGACTCTTAGCCACTTGCTCCCCCTCAATATGTGCACATTGATTGAATCAATTTTGAAAAACTTTGGCACATACGGGTGAGCTTGCAAAAGAGATCATTTATTCATCATTTTAAATCACTTGCTCCCCCTCAATATGTGCTTTGTTCATACTCCAAAATCTTTTAAAATTTTAGCACATAAGGGAGCGATCTTTTGAGTCCAATACATCTTTATAAGTCCAAAAACATCACATTTAATCACTTGCTCCCCCTTAATATGTGCTTTGATTAAAATCCAAAATCTTTAACATTTTAGCACATAAGGGAGCATTCTCGATAGTCCACAAACATTCTTTATGAGTCCAAAAACATCACTTTTAAATCAGTTTTTCTATTTAAATCACATTCTCTCCCCCGATCATAAAATTTCAAATCTTTTGAGATTTTGTGATCCCAATTGATTTAAATGATTTTCGAAAAAGCTTTTGAGAGACATGTGGCAAAATTTTAAACGTTTACTGATTTTGAGACACTTTTTGAGTTTTCACTATGGCTGGTGCACAAAGTTTTTAAAGGTGCAGAAATTTTGAGAACATACGCTCCCCCTCAATTAATGATCCGTTTTTCCATTTTAACGTTTAGTAGCCATTAATGTGAGTGGTAACGTATACGAGAAAATTTAAGACCAATGACCACCTTGTACACCACAAAATCTCTTTTGAAGAATTTTTAGAAGAAAGAGATTTTGGGAAAAGAATACTTCTCTTCTTTTACTAGAAAGGCTGCACTGAAGCGTACAACCTTTTTGGATAATCCGCACACAGTGAAGACATGATAACGTGTTTTTTACACGGATTTTGAAAACCGGGTTGCTATCTGAAGTAATAGCAAACCATAATTTAAGCACGGGTTGCAGTCTGAAGTAACTGCAAGCCATAATGTTGAAGCGCGGGTTACAGCCTGAAATGACTGTAAGCCATTTAGGCATGTTTTGAAAACATTTTGAACTTCTGACGATGCCAGAAGACATGCCTAAGAAACAAACTATTTTTGGTATTTTTGAGTTTTTCCGATTTTTATGGTTTTTATAGGTTTTATATTTTTGTATTTTTCTTTTCTGGGTATTAAAATATATAAAAGGATATTTGAATCGAATCCATTACTCCTCATTCTCTTCCTGAAGACTTTTGAGTGATACTGGCATGAGATTCTCCACACCAAGTTGCTAGAGAATAGATCGAAACCGTTCTCCAGGAAGTGATTTAGTGAAGAAATCTGCTAGCTGAACCTCTGTCCTTGCGAAGTGAAGTACCACCACATCACTGGAGAATCCATTTGCCCGACTTGCAGCATTGAGGAGAAACATTCTGATAACTTTGATAGAAACACTCTGAGTGAACGATTCCTCAAAATCAATGCCTTTCTTTTGATGATAACCCTTAGCAGCAACCCTTGCCTTGTATTCAGAACGTCATCATGCTCATCAGATTTCACTTTAGGATCCATCTAAGAGCAATAATCATTGTACAGTCTAGAGATGGTGCCAATTCCCATACTTAGAGACGATAGAATTGTATGGAATTATAAAAGCACCATAAGGCAAGTGTGTCCAGATGCCTTTGAGTGGACACCGGTTGAGTAGAATTCCCATTATAGTGAAGATCATGTGGTTGTGGGTGGGACACTGATGTGCTTGTGTTAAGATCTCCTGAAGAAGAAGCTTTAGAATAAGATTCAGGAGCAAATGTGTCTTTGAACGGAGCAACATCAGGTGGAGCAGATGGATTTA
>LBNU01026051.1:58373-78143 GCA_014162995.1 Artemisia annua
CATTATTGCACCAAAATGATCATTCCCGAATCTAACAGTCCCAATAAACTTTTTCACGAAATTTCTGAGCCGCGAGCGATCCCCTGTCATATGTTTTGAGTAGCCTGAGTCCAAATACCATAGGGCGATTTGTACGACCTGCATTTGAAATCAGACAGATATGGATAACGGATAAACATGGAACCCCAACCAAAAGTGGGTTCCGATTGGTTAGCACATACAACAGAATAGGATGAATTAATAGAGTCCTTAGTCTTAATATGACATGCTGGAGAACTAGACTTATGGTTAGCGCCTTGAGTTCCTATAAGAAAAGTTCTACCAGAATTCTTCACAATCCTATTGTTGGGAAACTTAGGATTAGACTGTTTGGCAAAGGGGGAATGACTTCCTATTGACACTATTCTTCCAGTGGGTCTCCAATGATAGCCAACATTAGTAAACTTCCTTCCAATTGCTTTCCAAACATGTTTTACATGATTATAATAGACAATATGACAACCAGGGGATACTTTAGAATCATACAAACATGTCTTAACACACACATGATTACCAAAATTTAAATAGTTATTACAGATCTCACAACTGGTTTTAGAATTCGAATTAATTACAGTACGCCTAGAGCTAATACTAGAATCAACACGATTCTCAACGTTCAGATCAGTCTTATTGTTCCTAATGTGGTCTTCTACTTTCTTTCCTTGAGCACTTTTAGCTGGCGATGTCCTATCATTCCTTGTATGGAAACTAGGCTTTGACCCGCCAGCATAAGTGATAGCTTTTACTCATGTAGAATTAATGATGGGAACATTAGAATGAGCCACAGCTGTTTGATTTCTGGTGTCTGATGTTATGTTTTGGTGATGTTATGGGCACTTTAAAGGCAACATGCTTGTTCTTAACCTTAGAGGAAAAATCATTAGACTTATTACGCATGCAAACAGCTTTAGGGCATGTACCAATGGCATAATCTAAAAGCTCATATGATCTGTTGGTGAGATAATACACATCACGGATGCCAATGTCCGTAGGACTCACAATTCTAACCTCTTCAATAGTTTCGCAGAGGATATTTAGGCAATCCTTGAGATACCTAATGTACTCACCGTGAACAAACGCATTATTCCTAAGAGGAAGAGGAATATTAATGGCATCAACATCAGTTCTTTTTGTTTTCCCTTTCACCTGAGTCTTTAGATTCTCATTTTCTTTGAGCAAAGATGTTATCTTTACATTGTTTTTCTCACACATGATCTTCATCGAATCATGTAATTCTTTGTAATGTTGTTTGATTTTAGAGTTTTCAGCTTGAAAACAATCATTTTCGTATTTCAAATCGTTAATGACATTTTGAAGTTGAAGGTATTGAGAATCTAAACACGGAGGTTTCTGGGAATCAATCGCATCACATTTATTATCAATCACATCACATTTATTCGTCTTAGATTGAGCAATTTGAAGCTTCAGTTTCCGAATCGTGTTAGTGTGAGCTTGAATTCTTTCATCCCTTTTGGCTAATTCAAAATATGCATCAAATTCTAGAGCATCCGAAGATGTCTTGGCATTTGAGTTTCTAATTCTTTCTTCTAGATGTTGGTATCTTAATTGCAAGTTAAGATTATCAACCTCTAGTTTTGAAAATTGCTTGACCATGTTATCATGATCATCTTTTTGAATTTTTTTACGTAGTTTTAAATTCTCCCCCTCAAGCTCAACAACACGATTCTGGAAAACCTTTAAAGTAACAGACATATCATGAAATTGGGAAGCAGATAAAGAAGAATCAGTAGCAGTATAAAACACATCTTGAGCAATGCACATAGTAATCAGATTATCATTCATGATGAGAGCATTCTTCCTCGCAATTTCACTATGTTGAAGATCCATTACAGTTTGTTTTCCTTCACGTTCCTGGTTTTTAAACACCTCTTTCATTTCATTGATCTCTTGTTTAAGGGACGTTTCCATGTATTCAAAATGGTTTCTGATTTGTTTAAAGAACGGAATGACTTCAGTGAGATAACATTCTTTTGTAACTTCAAAACCCCTTTCCCCCTCAGTAATTCCCGTTGGAGTAATTCTCTTTTTACACGTTTTGTCAAAATACGCAAACATTTGATACAGTACATACATGCTAATAAGAGTTTTACATTGAGTGGGAAGTGCAATCTGAACTAGGTTCATGGGTGTATTGAGAGGATACACCGTGGGTTTAGCAAACTTAAGGGGAGTGGTATCCATAAGAAGTTCAGCTTTTATTTTTTCCACATCTAAAGCCCAAAAAATCTGTTCAGGGGTTAACCTAGTTTGGGGCACAAAGACAGTAAATCGGTTCTGCTCATAGTAGTTATGGGGCTTGATATTAACACGATTTGCTATGCACATGGGATCCTTCATCTTATCCACAAGTCTTTTCCTATTTTCAGTTTCAATTTCAACAATCTCATCTGTGTCACGCACATCAGGGGATTCATGATTGGGCTTAAGCATCACATTATAGTCATATAAGGCAGGTTGAGAGGCACTAACGCTCCTAAGATAATTAGAGGCACACCTGTATCCTTATCACTATGTTTATCACGAAGCTTAATGTGCTTATGCATCATTTGAGCAGTTTGAATAGTTTGGCCTTGTGTGTACAATTTGTTTTCAAGCTTGTTCATTAAGGCCTTTAATTGGGAAAAATCGTTTAGAAGTTTGGTTTCTTTGCTTTGAAAATCTAATTTTAGTTTGTTGACACTGTTTTGAATCTCCTGTTTTTGTTTAACAGTTTGATCGATTTGATTTTGCAAAGATTTTATTTCCCCTCTTAACTCTTCTTCCTTTAAATTCCTCTTGGTAATATATGTACACATTTGCCTATTCATTTTCTGTTCACGTTCGGTTAACTCAAATTGTGCACGTTGTTGATACATATTCACCTGATCTTTGAGAATATTAATCCTAGTGGTTAAGGTGTCATCAGGTATAACGGCAGTATATTCATCATATTCACAAGTATCATTATTAACGGAAGAGTCATCACTTGGTAAAGCAGTCTCGATACTTTGTTTCAAGTATTGCTCATATGGGACAACATTACTATTACCCATATCAGCAGAATTTGAATCAATAGTGTCGGTGTGTTTTACTTCGTTATGAGTCCTTTGATTGTGCATCACATCGTCAACATGTGTATCTTCAGATGCTCTACTAGATTCATCAGACTCTTTATTGTTATCCATATGTTGTTGTTTTGAGGAAACATTAGTGTTTTTCAA
The DNA here is from genome assembly GCA_014162995.1 of Artemisia annua. Taxonomy (NCBI): domain Eukaryota; kingdom Viridiplantae; phylum Streptophyta; class Magnoliopsida; order Asterales; family Asteraceae; genus Artemisia; species Artemisia annua. The sequence continues at coordinate 61,634 of LBNU01026051.1, forward strand.
ACTAACATCATCTGGCGTGACAATACTAGTTTGATGAACCTCATCGAGTATCATTGGAATGGCACTTGTTTCATATGTGTCATATAATTTGAGTACCTCAAAAATGATGGATGATTTGGAAGATCCTGATTGATTAGCCGATGTGACCGCAGATGAAAGCTTGGCCATAAAGATGGTTTGTGCAGTAGGTTCATCATCAACATCAGAATCAAATGCATCACAATCTTCAGCCTGGAAGATGTTCGGGTCATTTAGAGCAAGATCCTGGACTGGTTGATCATCCACATCAGCATCAAAGGAGTTTCCTTCATCACCAGCAAGAAAGAGCAGCTGTTCCTCATCCAATTTACCACCATTCTCTTGTGCTTGCATCAACAGCATCTTATCTTTGAAGTAGTCGGAGTTCGGAGGACGTTTTGGTTCAGTGCAGTTTCTTGCAATATGACCTAGCCCACCACAATTGTAGCACTTGATTTGCCTTCCTTGTCCTTGATTGCCATTTCCCATTATGTTCTTAGCATTTCCTCGGACATTTTGTCTTCCTTGAACCACAACAAGCCCATCTTCCACAACAGCAAGATTACGTGGATTAGATGAGGTTCTGAGTTGATTGTTGGTTTGAGGAAGAGTGCTTCTGAAGTGTTGAACCAGTAGAGAGACTTGATTGGAGAGATTATCAATTCTCCTGTCCATGTAGGAATTTCCCGATTCTTGTGAGTTGGTTTTGACACTTGCTGATTGCATTGAGGCTTGACCAAGAGAAGACTGATTCTGTGTTGCTTGAGTAGTGATTGGAGGGTTGATTAAGTCAGCTGAGAATTGGTTGAAACCTTGAGCACTGGAGATTAGAGCAAGAGGATCATTTGAGGGATGAAACTTTTCTCTTAGCTGACGATCATACATGGCATGTTTCTCATGTTGTTGTAGATAAGCATAGAGTTGCTCATAGTTGGTGTTTCTGAGACCTTTGTTTAGCTTCACAGCCGTGACAAATCGATCCCATTCTGGCGACATGTTATTGACGAACTTTGAGTTGAGTTGGATGTTGGGCATTGTCATTCTGATCATTCTCATGTCATTCACAAGCTTGTGGAATCTGACATAGTAATCATTGATGCTTTCACCAGGGTTCATCTTAAAGTGCTCGAATTCATCGTACAATTGAGACTCACGATCTTCCTTTGTTAATTCTGAACCAGCTAGCAACATTTTGACATTGTCCCAAACAGCTTTGGCCTCAGTGTTGAAGTTAATCAGTTTGTATATGTCCTTTGGTAGCCCTTGTACCACAATGTTTGAAGCACGAATGTCAGCATCATATCGTTTCTTTTCAGCTTCATTCAGATCATTGTACGTACGAGGTCTGTCAATTCCAAGGGTGACTGTCCCATCATCACCAGTGGAGATAACATCTCTGGTAGTGCCCATTTGGAATGGCCCTTCATCAATTGATCTCAGAATGTTCTCCCCATTTTCTTTGCCTTGACAATACAAGCGAATTCTTTGTGACCAAGACTCATAGTCCGTTCTTTCTAGCATTGGAGGTCGAGTGTCAGATCCAGCAGCTTGAATATCATCAATAGATGTTACAGTAGTCATGATGACAAGGTCTTAGACGGGATTTTACAACACACGTGACTTAAACCGAGAAATCGATTCTTTCCCGGGATTTTACTAAAGTCAACCAGGAAAACCGCTAAGATAGGTAAACCGCTGGTACAGTAACCGCTGACAATTAACCGCTGACAGAGTAACCGCTAGTAAAGTAACCACTGAAGAGTAAACCGCTGATGTAATGACTGCTGAAACTTAACCGCTAAGACTTAACCGCTGATACTTAACCGCTGGAATAGTAACCGCTGATTATTAAACCGCTGACAATAGTAACCGCTGACAGAGTAACCGCTAGTAAAGTAACCACTGAAGAGTAAACAGCTGGTGACTTAACCGCTGAAGAGTAAACCGCTGAAACAGTACAGAGTACAGCGTAATGTTCGCTCCACTACTTGCACTAACCGCTATCACTAACCGCTGAAACCCCAAGTTAACCGCTGCCAAGAAGCTTTTAACGAGGAACAAACCGCTGCCAAGAACCAAGTTCCAAACCAACTCGTACACTTCTCAAACGTTAGATTTAGTCCAACCAACTGATAAACTAGATGAATCTAACCTTTCTAATCCTAGAAGTACAAGAAAGAACACAAGAATCACCACGAACAAGCTCCAAAATGAGTAAAAACCATCCTAAACTAGTAGAAACCAAAACAAACCATACACCACAAGTCCTATGATCCCTAGGATGTAACCATGGCTCTTGATACCAATTGTAGGATACTAAATAAGCTCACAAACTCGTTAATACTTATGGTTGGTTCGTTGCAAGTAAGAAAAAGAAGAAAGAAATGTAGAGAGAGAAAGAGATGAAGCCTTGAGAGAAAACAAAAAAAAAGAAAACAGAATTATGAGAGAAGGCTTACCCTCTCCAAGGATGGAGAGGGCTTATATGTACAAGAGTTTTGCCACTAGGGCGTGCCACTTGGGCTGCGGATCAGGTATACAGTGGGTAAAGACCCGTCCTTCTTCCGCGAACTAATCAACTTCTAAACTACGTCTAACTAACTATTGTAACTACTACGAGCTAAACAATGCATAATCATGTCTGGGGTGACCGAATCTTTCTTATACAAAAATCGTATTCCTAACAGATTGTTCCTGGGAAGATCCCTCCGGTTCTGGTGGATCATGGGAACATATACCTAACCTTACCATCCTTATAACTTCATGCTTTAAATAAAAGTGGTCGGTCTTTTGGTATTTTTCCACATTCGCCATATAACCAAATCTTTGAAAATTCTCTCAAAGTGTTTATGATTAAGAAACACATTTTGTTAACACTTTGAGATTTTTATCATTTTTCAAATGCTCCCCCTCAACATGTGCTCATAGGTAAAGAAAGAAATTTGCACATGTCGGGGTGAGTTGCACTTATTTGAATTGATCGGCTCTTAATAGACATATACCCGAGGGACACGTTTACGTTGCTTAGTTAAAGGGATCCATTATCAGCTTTTAGGTGATAACTAGCCCTAATAACTAACTTGAAGTTGTTAACATTCCTTGAAAAGGAAGTTAGACCCGTCAAAGTATATATCTAAGAAGAGTTTCTCGAAACGGTACTATCTACTTTGACCAGTCCTCTTCGAGACACGTTTACATCACTGGTAAACCAGCTTGAAATTATTACCAGGCCAGGACTAGTCTTTTTGATTCACGACTTTTCATGTTTCGTCAATTCATGAGTCAAATTCTGAGTCATAATCATTTCACGGTTTCTACTTGATTTTGTAAAATCCCGCGAAAGACTCTTAGCCACTTGCTCCCCCTCAATATGTGCACATTGATTGAATCAATTTTGAAAAACTTTGGCACATACGGGTGAGCTTACAAAAGAGATCATTTATTCATCATTTTAAATTACTTGCTCCCCCTCATTATGTGCTTTGATTAAAATCCAAACTCTTTAAAATTTTAGCACATAAAGGAGCGATCTTTTGAGTCCAAAACATCTTTATAAGTCCATAAACATCACATTTAATCACTTGCTCCCCCTTAATATGTGCTTTGATTAAAATCCAAAATCTCTAACATTTTAGCACATAAGGGAGCGTTCTCGTAAGTCCAAAAACATTCTTTGAAGTTCCAAAAACATCACTTTTAAATCAGTTTTCATATTTAAATCACATTCTCTCCCCCAATCATAAAATTTCAAATCTTTTGAGATTTTTTGATCCCAATTGATTTAAATGATTTTCGAAAAAGCTTTGGAGAGAAGTGTGATATGTTTTAAACGTTTACTGATTAAGAGACACTTTTTGAATTTCACTGTGGCTGGTGCACAAAGCTTTTAAAGGTGCAAAAATTTTGAGCAAATGCGCTCCCCCTCAATTAATGGCCCGTTTTCAATTTTTTAACGTTTAATAGCCATTAAAATGAGTAATAACGTATTCGAGAAAATTTAAGACCGATGGCCACCTTATACACCACAAAATCTCTTTTGAAGAATTTTAGAAGAAAGAGATTTTGGGAAAAGAAGACTTCTCTTCTTTTACTAGAAAGGCTGCACTGAAGCGTACAACTTTTCGGATAATCCGTACACAGTGAAAACATGGTAACGTGTTTTTCACGGATTTTGAAAACCGGGTTGCTATCTGAAGTAATAGCAAACCATAATTTAAGCGCGGGTTCCAGTCTGAAGTAACTACAAGCCATAATGTTGAAGCGCGGGTTACAGCCTGAAATGACTGTAAGCCATAATGTTGAAGCGCGGGTTACAGCCTGAAATGATGTTTTGAAAACATTTTGAACTTCTGACGATTCCAGAAGACATGCCTAAGAAACAAACTATTTTTGGTATTTTTGAGTTTTTCTATTTTTGGTATTTTTGAGTTTTTCTGATTTTTATGGTTTTTATAGGTTTTATATTTTTGTATTTTTCTTTTCTGAGTTATATATATATATATATATATATATATATATATATATATATATAATAGGAGGCGTTACACGCGTATTGCCACCTCATTGCCCAGTCATTGCCATGTAATTCATTATCAGCCATGTCATCACAATCTGTCTATGTAAGCAATTTTTATAATTTATTTTGTATTTTTTTTAAATTGTATTGAAATTTCGGATAGCATGGCATTTATTTGAATTTCTGATACAATTTATTTAATTTATGAGACATTTTTTTTCATAAATTTCGGATTTATTTTTTACAAAAAAACCATGCTACAAGATTCGAACATGGGTTGTGCCTGTGTTTGCCATAAATCTTAACCACTACACCAACACATTACTTGAAATTTATTTTGCAACTTATAATCTATATAGGTATGTATTTAAAGAATCTTCTACAATAATAATCCCATACAAAACATATTATCAAACAAAAAAAAAAAAAAAAAAAAAAAAAAAAAAAAAAAAAACGAAAAACGTACGTATATTTTTTTTTTCACAGAAAAACCCTAATCATGAGAACTCTCTCAAGAAAAACTACATCAGGATTTTAGGGTTTCGCTAAATCACAGAAATCCTCCTAAAACCACGACATTAGTCTCCTTCATTTGATTATTTTTTGCTGGACCATGATTTGATTATTCACCAGGTTATTTGTATTACGTTTTATGTTTTTTTTACATATCAAGTATAGAAAAAAGGTATTACTCTTTTCCCTCAAAACCCTAATGATGAAAGACTTATTCATAATGATAACGATTTGATTATTCACCAGGTTATTTGTATCACGTTTTATAGTTTTTTTTACAGATCAAGTATAGAAAAAAGGTATGACTCTTTTCCCTCAAAACCCTAATGATGAAACTTTGTAACCCTGTATGGCTGTATGCATATGGTTGTTTGTTTGCAGCTTTTGCTGGTTAGAAGTTGTCTTTGCAGGTTAGTAGTGACTATTAGTTGATGTGGTTTGAATTATAATGAAATTTTTCTTTGTTTGTATTGGTTACAAAGCACCATGAGTCCATCTAGAGACCAAAAAGGTTTAATAAAAATTCGTGTTTGTTGTTTTTGCAGGCGTTCTTCATGGTTTAATGCTTCAAACAATTTATGAATAGCTTACGTAGTTATTGCCTGCATCTGTGGTATGGTTTTTTCAAGATTTAAAATTTGATTTCTAAATTAGGGGTTACATGGATTTGTTTGATTCATAATATTAAAATGGGACAAGTCGGCCAATTAGGAAGTCTTCTAAGACACATTACCAATCAGATTAAAAGGAAAGCGTGCACTATCTTCTCAGTTTTCTTCTGCTCTTCTACTTCATATTTCTCTGTCTCAGTTTCCACAACCATTTTAGGCATTTCCCGACTTGCATTCAACACCAAAGCCACAATAGATTCAACAACCAGTGCGTGGATCTTCAGCACCAAACCCATTTGAAGAAGCTGGACAGTTTGGTATGTGTGCTCCAGCAGGTCAAATGCCATTGTTTCAGGCTAACCCATCGTATCAGGCGATACAAGGCAAAAGAGTGAGAAATTCTGTAATCAAACATCCCCTAAGATATGCCATAAATAATGCATCTCATCATACAACCCTTTATTTGTAATGCCATAAAAGGTTGATAAGTTAGATATGATATGTTCCCTCATTTGTGTCTGATCAAGCAACTTATTTGATTTCTGTGTTTGGATTTCTTGGTGTAGGTAAGGAATTTAAGAATTGGGGCCATCATTAGAATGGTTCTGCCTGCATTAGCTCATGAAATCGTCAGGAACTTTAACCACGGAAGAGTCATGGAAAGTCAGAAAGAAATGCTCCAGGTTTGTATTTTTTTGTCAGTATATGGCTCATAACATGCTGCCATATTTCAATGCTGATAGTCTTTTCTATCAGGGACTGTCTGCAGCAGTTATTGAAGCATATAACATGCTCCCCAATCTGGTAAGTGATCGTTATTCTGTTTTATTAAAGAATAACGAGCTCTCAATTGATTATTATTGTTTGTTTTCAGGATCTACTCATTCTTTCTGTCATGACCAAAGGGGTGGAGTTTTCTTCCGCAACATTGTTAATGGTTCCTGGCATACCAATAAAGCCAATGCTGGCAAAGTATATCTCATCTACTGCTATTCCTCTTCTTTTCAGGAAAAAAAATGGTGTTATTCATATAATAATTAAAATGTTTCAGTTATAGAATTACTAATGGAGTCCCTCAAGTGTTAAAGCTTTTTCATGAAAAAGCACTTTACTTGCGAATTCAAGTAAGTTTTGTTTATTGTATCTGATAATTTCAACATCCATATATTATTAGATTTTCTTTAACGAAGTCTGAACATATGTGCTTTATATAGATATGATGGTCAGCGGGCCCAAATTCACAAGTTATCTGATGGATCTGTACGTGTGTTTTCACGAAATGAGACGACACAACATCTAGGTTTCCTGATGTAATAAGTATAATAAATGATGTCTGAAAATTTGATACTATGACTTTCATAATTGATGCTGAGGTATATTTTGTTATCAAACCCAAATTCATTTTTCTGTTCATAACATGTATTTATATTGGGAAAAATCTTTGGTTGCAGGTGGTTGTTGTTGATAGAAAAAGTGGACCGAAGCTTTTATCATTTCAAGAACTATCTTCCCGTGATAGAGAGGGCAAAAACTCAGTCATCACAGTAGATAACATAAAGGCATGATTTTTTTATAAAATAAATATTCCGAGGACATGGTTTATATGTAGTACTGATATACTGATTTCACCTTTATTAAAAAGTTTTTATGTTTGGTTTTTTGTCTCACTTAACAGGTTGATGTATGTGTCTTCGCATTTGGTGTCATGTTCGCCAATGGATAGTAAGTATTTTTTGAAGCTAATATAATGATAAGCAATCTGCTCAAGTGAACCTTAGATTAATAAGTGATATAATCCCAACTAATGTGGAATTAGTTGTTGGGTTAATATGTGATACTGGATTTAATCTTGCTGAAAAGGAAGTCGCAGATGGATGTGATTCTGATTCTGATACTAAAGAAACAGAATTTGACAGATTCGAGTTTGCAAGCAGTTCCGATGTCAAAGAGGTAACTTTTATCTCATGTTTTTCAGGTCATATCAGTTAATGTTGTCTTTTACTGAATAAGATCATGATTAGTTCGTATAACAATCGTGAAATAATTTTGTATCAGTAGTGTTGGGATCTTTTTAGGATTTCAAGATCGACATGTGATAGTTTTTATTGCACAGGAAAGACTTGAACGGGAATACAGTTTAAGTTTGATAACCACTGCTCAAAGTGTTGTATATCGAGTGTACTGTGTGGGTGGTGAAATGGTAAGTTCTCATTATATAACGTTTTTCTCCATTTTGCATATTAAACAATGCTTCGCGAGCAAATTGAGAACCTCCTTTTCTGTAATTTTTAATTTATGATTGTATGCTGTGGCATATGCAATCAAATTTATCAGCTTCTAGAGCAAATTGAGAACCTCCTTTCCCTACAAAAGGCGTAAAACCAAGACCATTTAGCTTAAAAAGAAATAGATCAAATGGGTCAAATGGGTCAAACGGGTCGAAAGTCACCCAAAGTATTATTCTAATGCATAAAATCTCCTAAATCATTTCATTCTATGATTAGACAATTACAAAAATGACACAATTATATATTATACATACTACTAGCTATAATGCCCGCGCACGCGCGGGTTTTTTTTCTAATTTTTTGAAATAATTATTTAAAAATTTTAATCCTATTGTTAATTGCATCTTATCTATATTTTTTGTATTTATCTTCTACTTGTGTTGTGGATAAATATAAAATGTTACCTAATAAGAAAACAATTTTTTTTTAAATATCTTATCTATATTTTTTGTATTTATCATCTACTTGTGTTATGGATATATAAAATGTTACTTAATACGAAAATAATCTTTTTTTTAAATAAAATTATTACTAAATAAGGTATGGTTCCAATTTTTTTAAAATGAAAAATTCCCAATAGGGGTTTTGTTTTATTATATAAAAGATTAATTTAAATGATCTATAAAAATATTTGGCAGAACAAGTAGTGCCGGTCAGCCCGACCTGAACAATAACCCACCCTTTTTGCTACACAAACTATTTGACATGCTAAGAAGCTGGAAGATTATGAACACATATCAGATGGTCTTAGACTTTAGTAACGATTAAAAAGTCGAGTGACAAAAGTGAAATGAAATTGAAAATCCTATGTTGTTATGTGGTTCAGAAGGAAGTTCCAAGCACAATGGTTTAAATGTTAATCAGTGTCCATTTTGTTTGGATTATCAATAATAATATTAGAATAATACTGTTTCACAGGTTGTCACCTGTGGTAGCCTTCCTCTTGAATCCTTATTCCAGAAAGTCCCGTGGTGTTTTTATGTTTCTACAAAATTGTATGAATGCGAAGGGTGGGATGAAAATTCAGTGTATATCTGATTAATTTGAAAAGTGATATTATACGTTTCATGCATTACTCTCTTTCAAGATGAATATGCTCGATGGATAGTTACAAGTCGGAGAAACCTTCTTGGGGTCATGGAGGTCTTGCCATCAGCAAAACCCCCTTGGTGTTTTCGTTGAATCTGCCGCCCCATGCTTGCAGCCCACATACTACTCTATTTCTTCCTCTCCAAAGTAAGTACATTCAGTAGGTCTCATGCTATATAGATTGTGAATGTCTTCATGTATAATTGTAAATAATTTTTCAATGACATCTCAAGTTTGCAGAAAAAGGCCAAGCTTGAAATTTGTCGGACTGAGGTGCAGGGCCTGCGAACGGCGAAGTTTCTCTACTAGGAACTACTGAAACAGTAGATTATCCGACTGATACATGGGCTGACATTGTAGTCGAAGCTAGAAATAATCAAGAAATATTTTTTAATAATTTGGAAACAACCCCAGTTAATAAGACTAAGCAGTGTACAACTTTCATTGAAGCTAAAGGAAGACAGTGTGCTAGATGGGCAAATGATGGAGATATATATTGCTGTGTCCATTTGTCAGTTCAATTTTACACCAATATAGTAAAGGTGGAAGTCGCACCTCCTTCCGCCGATGCAAACATGTGTGGTGGTACTACTGTTATATGTACCAGATGCAAGCATTGGTCTTTACCTGGTACTTCTTTCTGTAAAAAACACAGAATCAATAAAGACACAGATAGCTTTAGTCTCCCCACCCGAAAGCACACTTAAAAGAAAGATAGAAGAGGTATCCCGAGACTTACCTGAGGCTAACAGTTGCAAAGAAATTGTGCTACCGGCCCATTTTGGAACTCCACAAGAGTACAATAGTAGTGAACCCATGCACTGCCTAGGCATAGGTGACGGCGTTCGTTGCAATGAGACTCCAAAGAAGCACACACCTACTGTGAGTCTGTGACCCTCACTTGCCAAACTGGCTAAAACGGGCATGAAACATAACTGTTACTTTTTTGCTCTTTTTGTATTAAGCAGACACATAAAATGCACATTTCAATCCAAATTGAGAATGCTATTTTATTAATATTCATACCATTAAAATCAAGATCTTTTGTTTACATTTTGGTTTCAACGAGTGTGCCAAAGGTGAATGATAGCTATATGAATTGATCATTGATTCAACTATCTTTATTTATATTTGATTATAATGTAGGGGTGTTGGCGAGTCAAGTTTATCGAAGTTGATATTTCCTCACAATCTTCTCTTTTTTGGATATTTGATATATTTGCTTTAGTAATGCTCCTTAAGTGGGCCTGCTGATCTGCATCAGTTATTTGCTTATGATTCGATGGAGAAAACTTTGGCTCCTAAACCCGGAGAACAAGTGAAACTGCATGTGTTAGAGTCGCTAATTGCTGGTGCTTGTGCTGGAATTAGCTCCATATGCACTTACCCTCTTAAGTTACTCAAAACGCGGCTGTTGTCCAAGTACAGCTGACTCTCATTTTTTAAATAATTTAGAATATACAGTTGTGTTATAGATCCATGCACTTACCCTCTCAAGTTACTTAGTAGTGTTCAACATAAATACTATATGTTAGCGAATATACTAATCATTCACAGTTATTATCGTTACAGGAACGCCTAGGCGAGTTCTACAATATACTACTGATTTACATATCAATGGCAGGCACGAAAGTGCAAGAATTTGAGGCCTTTATCTTTTGTCTATTGTCCATCTTGTGCTGCGATTACATGTATTCATCATCATCCAATCTTTCAATTTCTTTTCACTTATATGTCTTTTATTTTTCGATAAACGGGAAACCTATGTTTTGAACTTCAGATGAGATGGTGAAGGTGAGAAGGTGAGTAGCCGCATATGGTTCAGTGGCTTGGTTCAGTCGTTCAGTGGCTTGGTTCAATAGCAAGTTGAATTACTTCGTCACATAAAACAAACGTGGCAGTATGACATATATAATCAAGGTTAGTAACATGTTCTGTTATTAAAACACACTGACATTATTACTATTAATTTTGCAACTTTTGTAATGAAATCGTGATGGGAGGTGGTGCAGGTGCTTCAATGCATGGTAGATTTCGAGCTACTACAGATAATACGGTATCTCTCTTGCCACATCATGATGACCATCATACATAGGAGTGGTTCTTTTCCTAAAATTTACTTGTTTTTTCAAGGTTTTCGCAATGCCAGATGCTTCACTAGGGATATTTCCAGATGTCGGTGCCTCTTATTTCTTATCGAGACTGCACAGATTCTTTTGGTAATTCCAGCTTGAACTTACCATTATTTCGTCTGACATAGATTTTTTTTTTTTCGTTTTTCGTTTCTATTTCATGAATGATATCATGATAATAACACTAAAAAAAATATTAATTTAGTTAATGTTCTATTGTGTGGAATAATATTGTGATGATTTACTTGGAGTTTATATTTTGGCACGGGAATATATGGGTCTTACTGGTGCTAGACTTACTTAATCCGGTACAAAATGAATGAGTTACGAGTGCTCATAAATGGGGTTATATTGTCAAGTTAATTGCAGATTCCAATAATCCCAAGGCATTATATATTCATGTTTTACCATCATTAATTATGTTTTCGTTACAATGGTTTTTGCTCCGAAACTCTCAGTACCATTTTTTATCTTTTAGCACTTGAATAAAAAGCATGTGGTACTGATGCCACCAACATTGTTGGGATTTAAGATATTTTTTTTTCTCAAAAGAATGGTCTGATAGGGCTTAATATAAAGTGACACAAACCGTAGTTGCACATCAGACTTATAAGTCAACCGAAAAGGCCATAGCCGAAGAGGTAGGGAATTCTTAGACCTATGTTCATGATTGTAACAAACTAAGATCTGTTTGCACTTCAATTTTCTAATATGTCTTAGGTTTATAGTTCTTGAGTTAGTAGTTGTTATTATTACTAATACTGATACTATTAACATAAGTTGGTTGGTGACCCATGAAATACAATGGACGTGACTATAATAAATTTTGATCTGTTTTTTAGAACCGATCACTTTCTTCAGAGAGTTTATTGCACTATGTGATCACCCAACCATATTGGACAAGAGTGAAACACATGGTTTGTTTAGGTACTGATACATTTAAACAACTGTGAATATTTTAGAGTTTTCTAAGTTCTTATATGTATTCAAGCAACTTAATATGCATCATTTAAGTATCTCATTACGTCTCATTTCTTACTGTCAGTAAAGCAATACTTTCCTGTTCATTTAGTTCAGTGAGGGATTTTCAAAGTATGTCAAGATCCTTTTGGTTATTACACTATTAAATTATCCTATATGTTTGAATCATTAAAAGTTTATAAATCTTTCACTTAAATTACTGCTAAGGTTTGGCACAGTGATGTCCAGCTTTTTTCAGTTTTTGACAAACTATATTGATTTGCTTGGTTACTTCTACCTTGATATTTATGCAGGGTTAGTGTTACGTAGTATATGTTAATAGTAGGTCATCACCTAAATAGTACAATATGATTCATTAAACAAAATGGTTCACGACAGGTAGCCATCTCTTTGTTGTATTTAACTTTTTACATTTTGACATTAGCATTCTTCCTTTTTTGCAATCAAATCTGTATCAGTTTTTTACTTGGATTATCACTTCCCTAAATAACAGCATCAGTCTTACTTTAATGATCGTTATAAACATTGTGTTATTCAATGTTATTGTATCAAACATGTTTTATCTTTTAACATTATATTAATGTTATTTAAAGATTTATATAAATGTTTAACTTTGTTGTTACTATTAGACTGAACGGAATGGAGGATCGACTTTACGGTCGGTCTCCTCAAATCATCCATTTAAGGATGCGTCCCCCCATTATGGAGACCGAATCATGCGGTCGGTCTCTCCTATAATTTCATTTGACCGAATCATGCGGTCGGTCTCTCCTATAATTTCATTTGTTTGGTCGACTGATAGACCAAAGAAATGAAAGAATTTGTGTGTGTTTTTATTTTTTGTGGGGTTTCTTTTTGGTTGTTCGTGCGGTCTCTTTGCTACGGGTATTTGGTCTTTGTGTGGTTTAAGAGAGAGAAAGTTGAGTTGGCGCTTAGATGACGGTCGCCTGTGCAGTCACCACTACGCTTTAGTCTTACTATTTATGAAATTTAAACATTTGATGTTTTTTAGTTATTTAATCATTTTATATTACGTCATCTGAAAGTTTATTTATTATATTTTGTATTGAGGGTAAAACATGTTCTAAATTTTTTTTTTAATTAACTCGGCTTGCTCAGTTGGTCACCAAGGGTAACCTTAGGATGTCTTGGGTTCGAGTCTCATCATTAACCTTGACTCCTTCAAGGGCCCGAAATAAAATAGAAGCAGTATTGGGGTTTATTCCATAAAACGAAGATTCGAAGCTTGCATACTGCCTAATTAGGTGTGACTGTGGGCTCGACTCAAAAACTACCAACTTACCATTAAAAAAAACACGTTCTTTATATTAATGCAACATATACCGCATTTGTTATAAGATAATGTCCCTTTCTGTTATGGAGTATTTTAATTCTCGGATTTAGTATTATCAAGTGTACATAACCTATAACATTCCTCTGATAATTAAATCAATTTATTAATCCTAAAACACTTAAAAGCAAGAAAGGATTAAAGGTTCTTTGTTGCGGCAAACACGTAAACTATTCAAACTCATCAACAAACGTCGTTTACAAAGAAGTCTTATTGTTATTTTTATTTTTATCTCTATTCATTCATTTTAAATTTCTTCTTGACCAACCTTCTTTTGTTATAGAAAATTATGTAAACGACCATTATGAGACATGCCCGCCCATCGGGCGGGCTTCGCAACTAGTACATATATATATATATATATATATNTATATATATATATATATATATATATATATATATATATATATATATATATATATATATATATATATATATATATATATATATATATATATATATATATATGTGTATATAAGGATATGTGAAATGAATCAGTTACTCCTCATTATCTTCCTGAAGACTTTTGAGTGACTCAGGAGTGATGCTCTTCATTCCAAGACGTGGGAGAATGAATTGAAACCGTTCTCTAGGAAGTGCCTTTGTGAAGAAATCTGCCAGTTGAAACTCTGTCCTTGCGAAGTGAAGTTCCACCACACCACTAGAAACCTTTTGATGATAACCCTTAGCAGCAATTTGTGAAGAAATCTGCCAGTTGAAACTCTGTCCTTGCGAAGTGAAGTTCCACCACACCACTGGAAACCTTTTGATGATAACCCTTAGCAGCAACCCTTGCCTTGTGTTCAGAACGTTATCATGCTCATCAGATTTCACTTTAAGGATCCATCTAAGTGCTATAATCATTGCACAGTCTGGAGATGGTGCCAATTCCCATACTTCAAGTTGATAGAATTCATGTCTTTCTTCTTGTATTGCTTTGAACCAACATTCGTCTGATAAGACAATCTTAAAATCTTTAGGCTCGACTTTGGATAGTATGGAATTATGAAAGCACCACAAGGCATGTGTGTTCAGATCACTCCGTGTGGACACTGGTTGAGAAGAATTCCCATTATAGTGAAGATCATGTGGTTGTGGGTAGGAAACTGATGTGCTCGTGTTAAGATCTCCTGAAGAAGAAGCTATAGAAGAAGATTCAGGAGCAAATGTTTCTTTGAACGAAGCAACACCAGGTGGAGCAGATGGATTTACTTCAAATGAATCGTCGACTGCAGTGCCTTGATGTACGGAAGGAGATTGAGAGTATGATGATATTGATGAATGACTTGCTGATGGAGCGTCTTGAGCTATTGAAACAGGACAAGATGAACCATTTTGAATCATTTAGAACATGAGCTGCGATGGCTGGTGGTACCGGTGTATCACCAATTGGCGGCTCAAAGTATTCATCAACCATTTGATTAGCCAAGATCTCCAAATCCTTATCGGTAGAGGGTACATAAGGTACATGCAGGAGTGGGATACTGTACAGTAACTGAACTGGTTGGTTCAGAAGACCACAGTTTAGACGCGGGTCCTACACTGATGTGTGCAGAAGCCATTTCCTCAGACAGCTCATAGAATATGTCGTGAAAGGTTTCCAAGATTTGTCGGGTTTGTATGTCGTAGATTCGGCATCCCTTATGATCTGAAGCATAACCACCAAATATTTCAACAATTGCTTTAGCTTATAACCTTTCCAGATCTTGGTAGTCACTTTGTAAGGTATGAAGAACTCCTATGAAGATGTTGACAGTATTGGGTTTGTGGGCATGCTTCTTTCGTTAGCGCAGTTGACTAGCTGAACAAATAGAGATGGTGTACACGGTAGTGACACGTTTGCTATGAAGAAGATCAACACCATCCAATTCTCTTAGAAATTACACAGTCACCGACGACACAATCTCCATAACCCATAATTGTGTCAACCTGGTAGTTCCCGAATCTAACAATCCCAATAAACTCATTCATGAAATTCTTGAGCCTTGAGCAATTACTGATTGGTTTTAAGAAGATGTTGACATGAGTACCAAACTGAGAGAATTAGTCGGTACGTTGGAGAAGATAGTAATCAACACTTCTTAAATTTCCACCACCAAAGCTTTTGAGGTTCCTGAAGCTGTAGATGCCATGAAATAATCTTAAGTGGAGTTTTACAACTCTTGTGACTTAAACCAAGAGATCGATTCTCTCTCGAGATTTTACTAAAGTCAACAAAAGAAACCGAAAGATGTGATATGCGATTATGACTTAGAGTGAGATCTTGGATAAGTCACAATCTGCACTAAGTGTCAAGTTGTGACAAGTCAAGTTACAATAGATCCGATCGTAATGAGTCAAGTCGTAAGGATTAACCAACAACGTCAAATTACAATCAGACTAATCGAAACGACTTAAGTTACAACAATTCACCAAGCGCAAGTAGTTAACAAATCACTAGAATCTCACAGCTGAGTTAATCACTAGGTACCACCAAATCGTCAAATTTTACCCTCCTCATTATAAAGCTTTGGTAGCTTAGCAAAGTATCATCTCACGCTTGAATAGTTCTTCTCATCTTTCTTCCAGCTGAAAGGCTGAAGTAATGCGTGCCAAAAGTATCCAGAGACCACTTCCCCCAAGTAGTTGAAGTGATTCAGTCAGTCTCATTATATGAAGCTCAAAAACCTGAAGCACACTTGTACCTCTTTTATCATCAGAAACTGTTTCTTCCATCTCTTCCCCTACGTAGGTGGAATAATACACCAAAAGAACGAGTTAGAACACTGATCTTCTCTGCGGTTATGACATTTATCTTTCCGGAATAACTTCAATTAGGAAGAAGTATAAAGCTCATCACGTGTACTCGTTTGTGTGTTCCGATGTATGTCTCCTTCCCCTTTACTAGTTTTGATACTTCAGAATCAGCCACACATTATATGCACATACAACTTGAAGTTTTGTGAGAAGAACAACATATGCTTAGATGTATCCTGTGAGAATCAACTGCTACAGAAAAACTCTCTTATGAC
>LBNU01026051.1:78852-109951 GCA_014162995.1 Artemisia annua
CTGCTAATCTAACCGCTGCTATTCTAACCGCTGCTAATCTAACCGCTGCTAATCTAACCGCTATCAAGAATAACTCATACGCAAACCGCTACCAAGAACAAAAGTAACCGCTATCAAGAACATCGAACATAAAACAACCCAGATTGCACAACGAGGATAACCTATAGTGAAAAGAACATAATAAACTAGCAACACTCATTCACACTAACAAGATAAGCAATACAATCCAGTCCTACAGCTTCTAACAACCAACAAATAACTCTACGCCCTAAATCAGCTATTATAAACATCAAAAAAAACGTACGGGGAAGACAAGTAGGCACAAGGAATAATAAATGAAAGCAAGTAACATGAAAACCACACCAAATACGCACCTAAAAGAATAAAGGTCAGCGAGACTGAAGGAGTTTTTGGACTCAAATGTGCAGCGGTTCTTGAGAGAGAGAAAGAATGTTAAAGAGAGAGAGAGAGTATAAGAAAAGAAACAAACAGATTTGATCTAACCGCTGCCTATTTATAGGCATGTGAAAATTTTCAACCTTGTCAAACTAGGTCCTTCAATTTAAACCAAACCGCTGCTTAAGTATTTAAAATGGCCAAACAAGTCCTCCAGTTAAGCAAACAACTAACAGCATAGACACAACACATACAAGTCCTTCAGTTAAGCAAACAACTAACAGCATAAACACAACACATACACAGGGCAAGATAACGACAAGCAAGAAAACAGAAAACACACATGAGATGCAGTCAAGGCAAATCAAGCAACCATTCTCCCCCTCAATCAATGACCTGAGTTTTGAAAGAAAAATCAGGGTGCATTGATTGACGTAAAAAAATTTCAAGACTTGGGATGGCGTTTTGTGGCATCTCATCCTTCTTGAAATATTTCCCGTGACGTACCTGACAAGGCGTCACAAGTTTTGACTAAGTCACGAGCATCTTTATAGACTTGTGGGCCATTAGAATACCGGGAATCAGACAACCTTTTGGCGGTGTATGCGTGGGTTTTGCAACTTTGCACTTAGGTTCTTACCTCCAAGGTATCTGAGAAGCTTACACCCCCACCAGGCGTGTACTTGACCGAATGTAGTATAGTGTAGTGGCAGTATGTACTGGGGGATTGATTCGTTCTCTCGGGGAATAGTGTCATTAGGCTTGAAAAGCTGAATCTAATTTAGGTCTAAGGTTGAGGGATGATTTGCTCTTATCAACCCTTATGAAAAGTCGGCTAATTGCTAAGACCACTTTGTGAATAAGACCCAATATTCCCAACTTGAAGGATGAAGTAGAATTCCCCGTTTTTGTGACTTAAAACTTGCACCATTGTATGACAAGAGGCTGTGTAGAGACTTCATGCATCGAATCCCTAAGTACTCTATACTCTTTAACCATCCAACATACAAGTACTAAGACGTACATCACCTCTTGATTATTCGGACAACTTTGTGTGAGTTGTGACACGAATGTGATAGTTATTTGTGGCAATAGGAAGAGAAGATTTACAAATAACTACGATACCAGTCATCGTCAATGTATGAGATCAAAGGCGTGCGAACAAGGATCCGACAGATACTAAGTACACAAACCCCGTAAAATTTCACTTCAATCTCAAATAACACAATACCAAGTAAACTCTTGTGATCACTTACATCTATTTCCAAAAAAAAAAAACAATTTTTTCCGGGCTTAGCCGACATTTTCTTTAATTTTGTGGTTGGATTTTATAGAGTGCACATTAGAAGGAACAACAATCCATGAAGAAGGGGATTCTTCAGAAGGTCCGGTTTTGGGAAAGAAAATACCGGGAACAGACGGGATCATTAATTCATGTGCAGCTTCATTATCATGCATAGTAATTATCAACACATATTGAAGACATAACTTGGAGATGGTTTCGGTGAGCATTCTGAGAAGTACTCCAAATAGTGCATCTTGCTCAATGAGAGATGGAAGAAGATGAGCCAAGAGCCAACAGAAACCGAAGAAGGATCTCAGAAACTAGATGTTCAACATTTTTTTGAGCTTGGAAGCTATTCATCAAACTAAATTCCAGTCATTCTTAGTAAATGGAGCATTAGGTGTCGGAGGAAGTCGCATGACCATTCATCAGATCAATCATCACTGTAGTGGTATTTACGTTTCTCTACTCAGTAATTGCATACAAGGTTTGCAATATATTGATGAAGCATGTGAATAGTAATACAATCAATCATGTAGTAAATAAATAACCCTTTTACTCCGACCAAAGTGAAACACCATAAGCCATTAAATTCTTCATATAATTATATATCAAAAATATTAAGAGTTAATCACATTGTCATATTACATCAACCAAATAAATAAAAGCAAGGTGATGGCAAAAAGTCCAGCTTGTAGAACCATTCCTTCTTTGGAGAAGCGTAGTCATCTTCACATGGCCTTTGGGATACAAGGTTCAACCTCAAGTCATGATTGCCGACCACTTGGTGTGTATATTCCAAGCCCTGGTAGAGTAGACTCGTAATACTACCACTAGAAAACTGGTGCTAATTGACCATCGCAATCCCGTCACTGAACTTGTGCAGTTTCACTAACGCATAACCACATGGAACATGTACTTATCTCTGTAGACCACAGCACCTGGGGAATTAATCACAGTGATATCAGCTACCAAAGAAGAAGACCGGAGAAGGGTGGTGAACCCTGTTGTTGAGAAGAGGCCAAAGCAGTTTGGAATAAGCGGAGCTTTGGCACCAAGAAGGAATATCCACAGATTTGTGAGATGGCCACAATCATTGAACCAGTTCACCAAGACTCTTGACAAGTATGAAGAGTTACAGAGAAATGGGGTGGTGGTATAATGGATCCAAATCACAGGCAAAAACCAGGCTAAGGAGAGAGTTCAGCCAAGGAAGCAGCCTTGGTAATCCGTCTGTTGCATTGTGAAGATGTGATACTCAAAAGTATACCCTTATTATGGGAAGTAACTTCATACCCTTATAGGTATATTAGATGAGTCGTCTGAGGAGTCCTTGTAAGTCGAATCAGTTTTGTTGCCCCCGCAAACAAGTTAACCAAAAATAGCAAACAAAGGAGACCAAGGAAGGATGTGCATGGTAAAGAGCATGACTAAATAGAACAGGTAGTCAAGGCAAACACCACAACTGAGAATAGTATAAGGCAGATGCACACACCAAGGTATCACCCATAAACGCTGGGAAAACACGTAGAGTAATTAGACCGTACGCAAACAAAGTCGCTAAGCATGCAAAGCCGCTTAAACAAACAAACCCATAAGCAAGCAAACGCTAGGTTTAACTAACCGTAGAAAAACTATCTGCAGTTAAACTAACGCTGTTCAAACTAACCGGTTTTAGACTAACGCAGTTAAACTAACCGCTGTGTTAAACCAACCGCTGTTAAACCAACCGCTGGTAACCAACCGCCGCGCTAATCTTTACTGAATCCTTGTCACATAGATCAGAATCATTTGTCATTTGTGTTGAGTTGGGTTTCTTGTGTTCATCGACCATATCATACAGTTTGAGGATCTCAGGAATGGCACTCTCTGACGTATTTGTCATATTTAGATTACTCATAGATATAGTAACCTGTAGTGACAAAAATAAACCACTAACACTTAACCACTAACACTTAACCGCTACTCTAGTTAACCGCTGGAACTTAACAGCTAAGACTTAACCGCTGGAACAGTAAGCGCTGACTATTAAACCGCTGACAATTAGTAACCGCTGGACAGAGTAACCGCTAGTAAGGTAACCACTGAAGAGTAATCGCTGATAACTTAACCGCTGAGTAGTAAACCGCTAGAAGTTACCCCAAGTTAACCGCTGCTAAGAAGCTTTTAACGAGGAACAAACCGCTGCCAAGAACCAAGTTCCAAACCAACTCGTACACTACTAAAACGTTAGATTTAGTCCAACCAACTGATAAACTAGATGAATCTAACCCCTCTAATCCTAGAAGTACAAGAAAGAACACAAGAATCACCACGAACAAGCTCNTTTTAACGAGGAACAAACCGCTGCCAAGAACCAAGTTCCAAACCAACTCGTACACTACTAAAACGTTAGATTTAGTCCAACCAACTGATAAACTAGATGAATCTAACCCCTCTAATCCTAGAAGTACAAGAAAGAACACAAGAATCACCACGAACAAGCTCTAAAATGAGTAGAAACTAGTAGAAACCAAAACAAACCATACACCACAAGTCCTACAATCCCTAGGATGTAACCATGGCTCTTGATACCAATTGTAAAAATAACAACACAAACAAGCTCAAACTTATGGTTATGGTTCGTTGCATATAAGAAAGAAAAGAAAGAAATGTAGAGAGAGAAAGTTAGAGAGAGAAAGAGATGAAGCCTTGAGAGAAAACAGAAAAAAGAAAATGAGATTATGAGAGAAGGCTTACCCTCTCCAAGGATGGAGAGGGCTTATATGTACATGAGTTTTGCCACTAGGGCGTGTCACTTGGGCTGCGGATCAGGTATACAGTGGGTAAAGACCCGTCCTTCTTCCGCGAACTAATCTACTTCTAAACTACGTTTAACTAACTATTTTAACTACTACGAGCTAATCAATACTTAATCATATCAGGGGTGACCGAATCTTTCTTATACAAAAAACGTATTCCTAACAGAAGATACCCCCCCACCCAGACTAAAGTTAAACATTGTCCTCAATGTTTCAAAGGTGAGGGTCATCCTACATTGTATCTAAGGCCGTTTATTAATTATGCCAAAAGATAACGTTAGTCAATAATATTAAGGATATCAGAACGATGAAGAATGAGTCTCGAGTGGAGTAAGGACAAAACACGAGCACGAGAGCCTTCATGCATCGGGAAAAATACCTGCACAAACACAACAACCATACAAACGATGCAGAAGAGGTTGCCCCCTTCTCGTCACTGATTAGAAAATAGGAAGAAGACAGAGACATGGGTGAAAACCC
Organism: Artemisia annua; assembly: GCA_014162995.1. NCBI lineage: Eukaryota > Viridiplantae > Streptophyta > Magnoliopsida > Asterales > Asteraceae > Artemisia > Artemisia annua. The sequence continues at coordinate 83,815 of LBNU01026051.1, forward strand.
ATGTTGTGCTAATGTTTTTGTTCACCGAGTCACTAGCTTGACTCGATCCCCGCATTCATTGGTTCATGGGGAAAGTTTGGAGATCCGGGACAACCATGGGTGGTCTGTCCCCTCCGAAGTAGTGCTTCAACCTATGACCATTCACTTTAAAGTTGGGACCATCAGGTTGAGATAACTCAACGGTTCCATAAGGGAATACTTTAGTAACAGTGAAAGGCCCAGACCAACGGGTTTTGAGTTTGCCCGAGAAAATTTTCAATCTAGAATTGAAAAGAAGGACTCGATCACCAACGTTGAAAACGCGGTTCTTAATCTTGGGGTCATGAATCTTCTTTGTCTTTTCCTTGTAGATCAAAGAGTTCTCGTATGCCTGATCACGAAGTTCATTTAATTCATTCAGCTGAACTTTTCGGTGATCACCCGCTATCTGAAGGTTGAAGTTGGAATGTTTCAAGGCCCAGTAGGCTTTGTGCTCAAGTTCAATCGGCAGATGACATGCCTTTCCATATACAAGCTTGTAAGGAGTACACCCGATGGTTGTTTTGTATACAGTACGGAAGGCCCGGAGTGCATTATCTAGTTTATCCGACCAAGAGGCACAATTTTCACCTATAGTCCTCTCAAGAATCCTTTTAATACCACGGTTTGAAACTTCCACTTGCCTACTTGTTTGGGGGTGATACGCGGTGGAAAGACGGTGAGTGACACCATACTTAAGCATGACTTTTGCGAATTGATAATTACAAAAGTGCGTACCGCGATCACTAATAATGGCACGTGGAGTTCCGAACCTAGCAAAAAGAGATTTCAAGAATTTCACGACTACTCGGGCATCGTTGGTGGGTAATGCTTTCGCCTCAACCCATTTTGACAAGTAGTCAACAGCCATGAATATGTATTTGTTTCCTCGAGATGATGGAAATGGCCCCATAAAGTCAATGCCCCAGACGTAAAAAATTTCAAAGACTTGGATGGCGTTTTGTGGCATCTCATCCTTCTTTGAAATATTCCCGTGACGCTGACAAGCGTCACAAGTTTTGACTAAGTCACGAGCATCTTTATAGATTGTGGGCCAGTAGAAACCGGAATCAAACACCTTTTTGGCGGTGTGATGCGTGGGTTTTGCAACCTTTGCACTTAGGTTTTACCTCTCAAGGTATCTTGAGAAGCTTACAACCCCCACCAGGCAGTGTACTTGACCGATGTAGTATAGTGTAGTGGCAAGTACCGGGGGATTGATCGTTCTCTCGGGGAATAGTGTCGTTAAGCTTGAAAAGCTACCCTAATTAGGTCTAAGGGTTGAGGGATGATTCTTTTTGTATTTTTATATTTTACGAAAGCAAGTAAAAATCTCGGGTTTTGGAAGAGTGGGCGGAATTAGTTGCTAGTCAACTAACCCAAATAACTACTTTTGCAATTAAAATAAAATAACAAGAAAAAGTAAATGGTTGTGAAACTTATATCAGAGAAATATGTGTTTACTTAGATTTCCTTACTCCCTAGCTATCTTTTATATGTTAATTGGTTTGTTGTAATTATGTGGATGACGGGTTGTATTCCTTTAAACCATTCGTAGGGCCGTGTACGATCTTCCCTAACTCTATAATCTCCTACTTCATTCCTATGTCGAGCCGACTAAAAGCTTCTAACATGGGATCATTAGAATTCGCTCATGCATTAAATACATCCAAATAATCGTAGTACACATCCGATTCATGTTTCTTAAGATGTTCAAGAAAGTTACCGTATAGGAGGTTAGCCAGTTTTCTTAAGCCTAACATCGACTTCACCCACCCACAACAATTACACGCAAACCAACAACATATAATCAATAGCTAGGTTTCATTAGATCTAAGCAAACACAATAAAGACCTAGCCTAGCATGTTAATTGAAAGACAAGCATAAGATATAATCACACAATACATAGACATATTGAATGATTTGGAAGAGACTTATCTTCAATTAAGCATTCAAGTTTCAAGGGTAGAAAACCCTCAAAATTACAGTAGAAAAATGAGCTAGGGTTTTGTTCCCAAAGTTGCACACTAATGAATGAAAATTAGAAAACTATATATAGATTTTACATTGTGACGGCGTCAGCTTATAGGGTCTGACGCCGTCACCTTGCCGCCAAAATAAAATTCGGATTTCTCAGATCCACTCTTGACGCCGTCCCCTTGTAATTCTTTCTGGGCCGTCTCCCTTTACCACATAACGCGACGGCCTAGGCGTCACAAAGTGTGACGCCGTCACGTTTTAATTCTTCAAAACTTTCTGGGGCGTCTAGTGTAAAAATCATCCTTCACATTGTCAAAGCGTGACGCCGTCGCACGATAGAACGTGACGCCGTCAGGTACTGTTTTCAGCATAATTTGAGACTTTGTCGTTTACTTCACTTTTATGCTCCAAAAACGTCTAAAATGCTACCTTTTCTAGATTTCATCTCCAAAGTACCTTAAATGACAAAAGGAACGATTTAAGGCAATATTTGATCAAATAATTACGGATTAGGGCTTAAATGACACCCTAAAAGCGTAACACATTTCGCCTCATCAAATACCCAATTTGGACTATGATGTCCCCCCTTGGGTCCATCATGACAGGCTTTAAGAATATCCATGGCTTCTTGGCCATGAACACACCGACGGATGACTTGATCGGCACAGATTTTGAATAAGTAGGGGTTGTCCCAGAAGTAATGTTTAACATCTTTAAAGAATTTGTTTTTCTGTTGGGACGACATCCCTTTCACAACAAAGTTACCCGCATGGTAGTTTGCAAAGTCGGAAAACCATAGGGTAGTAGAATCACCACGAAAAGAAACCGCATTGAGTGTCTCGAGAGGAAACGTTTCATTTATTTCCTTTTTCTCGAACACATCTTCGTGAGGGTTTTCTAATCTGGACAAGTGATCAGCCGATAGGTTCTCAGCTCCTTTTTTATCACAGATGATGATATCAAATTCTTGCAGGAGGAGAACCCATCAGACCAATCTCGGCTTTGCATCTTGTTTGGCAAAGAGATATTTCAGAGCCGAGTGATCCGTATACACTATGCATTTTGTCAAGATTAAGTATGGCCGGAACTTCTCAAAAGCATACACCACGGCTAATAATTCTTTTTCCGTTGTGGTGTAATGAGTCTGAGCCTCAGTCATAGTTTTACTTGCATAATGTATAAGCTGAAAGTGTTTTGTTTTTCGCTGCCCTAAGACCGCACCTATAGCAAAATCACTTGCATCGCACATGAGTTCAAAAGGTAGGTCCCAATCAGGGGCAACTAAGATGGGTGCTTCGGTAAGCTTTTTCTTGAGAGTTTGAAAAGCTTCGATGCACTCGGGAGAGAAGATGAAAGGAGCATCTTTCTCAAGAAGATGAGTCATAGGCCGGGCAATTTTAGAAAAATCTTGTATGAATCTACGATAGAATCCGGCATGACCAAGGAAACTCCTGACACCTTTGACAGTGGTGGGATGAGGTAATTTAGCAATGACATCAACTTTAGCTCTGTCAACCTCAATCCCGTTCTTTGAAATCTTATGGTCGAGGACAATGCCCTCTTTGACCATAAAGTGACTCTTCTCCCAATTTAGACAAATATTGGTGTCTTCACACCGTTTTAGCATGTTTTCTAAATGGGAGAGACATGATTGGAAAGAATTCCCAATGACCGAGAAATCATCCATAAAGACCTCCATAGTTTTCCCGATCATGTCGTGAAATATGGCCATCATATACCTTTGGAACGTGCCAGGAGCATTGCATAAGCCAAAAGGCATACATCGGTAGGCAAAAGTTCTGTAGGGGCATGTAAAGGTGGTCTTTTCTTGATCTTGCGGATCAATGGGAATCTGGAAGTAACCCGAGAAACCGTCTAGGAAACAATTGTACTCGTTTCCCGCTAATCTCTCGAGCATTTGGTCCATGAAGGGTAGAGGAAAATGGTCTTTACGGGTAGCGTCATTTTAACTTTCGATAGTCAATGCACACTCGCCATCCCGTAACCAATCGAGTTGGAATCAACTCGTTTTCTTCATTTGTGACAACAGTAATGCCACCCTTTTTAGGAACACAATGAATGAGACTAACCCAAGGACTATCAGAGATAGGGTAAATCAACCCGGCATCAAGAAGTTTGATAACCTCTTGTTTGATAACCTCGTGAATTTTTAGATTAACCCTTCTCTATTGTTGGACTGCTGGTTTGAAATCATCCTCCATTAAGATTTTGTGGGTACAGAATTCAGGGTTAATACCCTTGATATCGGAGAGTTTCCGAGCAATGGCTTGCTTGTGTGACTTTAAAACCTTTATAAGGGCAGCCTTTTCCTCATCACTTAAGTCTTTTGCAATTATGACGGGTAATTTAGCATCACCCTCCAGAAATGCGTATTCGAGATGAGGTGGTAAGTCCTTAAGTTCGACCTCAGGAAATTCATCAGTTTTCTCAACATATTTGATTTCCTCTATATGAAGTTTTTGTGGAAGAACAGGAGGAGGAGAGGGATCTTCATTCAACAGCTTCTGAAGGAGAAGGATATCCCTTTCTGGGTCAATCTCTTGGTTATCAATTCCATCGGGAATCGAATCACTTTTGAGAAAGGCCTCTATTTCCTCTAAGATGAAATCACTTCCCTCAAACGGAGTCAGGGAAGGAGAAGAATTAGAAATTATAGGTTGAGAGGAGGGAGTGGGATTGCCACTCAAAGAATTATCGGCAAAACCTAGGATTTCTTGAGAATACTCTTCCGAAGCAACATCGATGACATCGATTATGTTAATTTCTGCTGAGTCATAATTGGAAGAGTACCTCGAAGTTTGATCAAGGTTGAATGTGATGGCTTCATTACCAACACGTAGAGTGATTTCTTCATCAAAAACATCGATCAAAGCACGACCCTTTCTTAGGAATCCCCTCCCTAAAATGAGAGGAACCCTCGGGTCTGCATCGAAATCAACAATCACAAAGTCCGCAGGAAAATGGAACTTCCCTACTTTCACAAACACATCCTCAGCAATACCGAGGGGATGAGATATGGAACGATCTGCAAGCTCGAGAGTCATACAGGTAGGAGTAAGTGCGGGAAGAGAAAATTTCTTCGAGACTGAGTGAGGCATCAGGTTGATTCTTGCACCAAGATCGGCCAAGGCAAAGCATTCAACCATCCCCGGGAAAATGCAAGGAATGAGGAATTTCTCGGGATCTCCCAGCTTTTCGGGAAGCTGTTTCAACAAAACTGCAGAGCATTTTTCATTTAACGGAGTTTTTGCCATCTCAAAGAGTTTTTCCTTATTGCCTAACAAATTCTTGATTATTGATGCAAACTTGGGCATCAGAAGAAGAGCATCCGCAAAGCTTATATCAAAATGTAATTCTTGAAAGATTTGGAAGAATTTGTCCATTTGATGACTGGCTTTTTCACGGAGCTTTTGATCGTTTAAACGTGAAGGATAAGGAATTGAAGGCTTAGGGTTGGGTTTTTCAACGAGAGCTACTGGAGGTTCAAAAACAACTCTAGGTTTGGTTTTGGGTTTCGGCACCGGGACAACTTGAGGGTGGACGTCGTCGGTACCTCCGTTATTAGTAGGAAGTACCGTGTCCGTAGTGACCTCAGGTTCACGTTCCGCTACCTTGGGAGGAAGACAAGAAGAGGTAGAAGGAACCGTGGGTCCATTATATGAAACTCCACTTCGGGTGGTGATCGCCTTAACATCGCCCCTTGGATTAGCGACCGTGTTGCTAAGAAGTGTACCTGAGCCCGAGGGTCGATCATTTAAAGACTTCTTAAGTTCAGAGATTGTGACCAATAACCGATTTGTTTCCTCTTGTGATTTCATGAATTGTTTCAACAACTCATCGAAGGAAGATTGGGTTTGAACAACGTTTTGATTTTGGTTAGGAAAATTTTGAGCACGGTTGTTTTGAAAATTTCTTTGATGTTGGTTGTTATTACCCTGAAAATTGTTTCCCTGATGAAAATTACCCTGCTTATGAAAATTACCGTGATTACCATGACCTTGATTTCTTTGAAAATTTCCTTGGTTTTGAAAACCCTGATTTTGACCGGAATTGAAATTCCCTTGGTTTTGGAAACCTTGGTTCATTCGATTTTGGTTTTGATTTTGATGAAAATTTTGGTTCCGGTTTTGAGCATTTTGGTTTTGAGACTGATTGAAACCGGGTGGTCCAAGATAATTGTTGGAACGATAGCTTACCATTTGGGCAGATGACCATTTGGTTTGTTGAAAAAATGGATTTGAATTGTAGTTTGATTGTAACAAAAATTGTGTGATCACCATAACAGCAATGTGAGACTATGAACGTAGAACAGGATTAAATGTTAATCGAAATCTAAGGTAGCTAGGCTGTGTTTGTATTTTAACATTTTGATAAATCCCTAGAACAAATCTCAAAATTCCTAATTTCTCAACTAATTTTTATTATGTTTAAATATCTCTAAAGACTTACCTTCCTTTTTTTTCTTTTTCTTTTTTTTTTCCAGATTTTACAACTTCAGCATTTTCTCCATTATTAAGTCATCAACACCAACTGACAGCTTTGTTATGACCAAATGATGACACAAATTCAGAGGAAAAAATTCAAATCATGACACAAATAGGGTATGGAATGCTGTAGTTGTCGATTACGAGCTAGTTCAACCCTCCAAAATTAGTAAAACTACTTTTAAAACATCAAAACTGTACCCGCATTAAACTGCATTAATAAAAAAGACAGGCAGTGGTAGATACTGGGACACAAAACAACATAACAAAGTGTCAAGGTAATCTTAAACTTTAAAAGTTATATACAAATACCAATAATAAAAATTTAATCTTAAACTAATATCCTCCAAAGTAACTCTCGCAACTCCCGCCCCGCCTCCCGACAATCATGACTACCTGCGAGACAAAAAATACGCTGTAAGGCACATGTCTAGCGCGGATAAACTACACATAAGATAGGACCAACATTTCATAGTAGTGAAAGAAGCAGTTCTTTTGTGGGGTCCATAACACCACGGCTGCCTGTTAATGATCAAACAGTTAGCAAGAATACACAAGAATCAAAGTTTCTTGGTTAGAAACAAGACCGTATATACAGGTCTCACCATAATTTTACTAGAAGGGACAGACGCCAGCGTTTGCAAAGATTTCTTCAATTCTGCATTGCTTTTGATGGGTTGGTAGTTTATGTAAGCCACAAGCAGCCACGATGATTGTAACCTTCAACCAGAAATATTTTAAGTCAAGGGGAATGTCATAAAGTTGAGATAATATGATTCAAGAGTACTTGCTATATTAATCAGCTGCGAATTGATAACCAGTTTTGCAGCCTGTGTGAAACTAACTATTTGAAACTTATTGTATGGCAGCTAAATAATCAGAATAGCTTGTATCCGTACAGTGGATACAAAAATAAAAGTTTTTGTGTTCACTCAGATGAAAAATTCCCATGAGATTTCCTAGCATTTAGAAGAAGCCATAGTTATAACTGCTTATAGAGAACGGGGAAAATACACGGAAATACCAGAGGTGAAAAATTAAGGTTTTGTTCACAGATCAACAGGTTCAAAATGGTCGAAAGTTTCCCAACGGGTAAACTTTAAAAAAAACAAAAAAAAAACAAAAAAAAAACAAANAAAAAAAAAAAAAAAAAAAAAAAAAAAAAAAAAAAAAAAAAAAAAAAAAAAAAAAAAAAAAAAAAAAAAAAAAAAAAAAAAAAAAAAAAAAAAAAAAAAAAAAAAAAAAAAAAAAAAAAAAAAAAAAAAAAAAAAAAAAAAAAAAAAAAAAAAAAAAAAAAAAAAAAAAAAAAAAAAAAAAAAAAAAAAAAAAAAAAAAAAAAAAAAAAAAAAAAAAAAAAAAAAAAAAAAAAAAAAAAAACAAAAAAAACAAAACAAAACCTTGGACGGAACGTGTGCCTGATCAATCCAATCAATCCAACCTGAAAAGTTTTTACCATTACCTTACCCGTTCATTAAGAAAATAAATTTTACTTTATAAAATATGAAAAGATACAAAGAGAAGAAGAATACAGAACCCATTAGACATCTGATTTGTTGCATTTCTTTTCCTGACGTTATCGAGATTGACCCAAGGCTCCTCATCAAATTTACTCCCTGTTTCCACCTGCACCAAATTCATATACTACAGATTCAAATTTTAATGTTCCATCTCGATTGGTATACAAATGTACTTTCTTCCATATGGAAACTAAATCTTTGCAGGAAATTTTTTTAATGATATTACAGCCCATACTCTAACTAATGGAGGTTATGTTTTGTCTGTAACGTGTAAAATGGTTAAATTTTGTCCAACATGTAAATTTACGCATAAATCCTCCTAAATTATTATATTCAGAAATTTATAATATGATTAATGTTATACCAAAGGGCTTGTGTCCCAATGGTATTCCATGTTGTGTGAGAAGCTCATCAAAATGGTTGTGGGTTCAACTCGTGCTTAAGACATGTGAGATAGATTGTGGTGAACTTTGTGCGAGATAAATAGTTGCCGTTCAAAATAAATAAATACATTGAAATAATGTAAATATTTGTANCAATTTTCTTCATGATCTGCTTGCTTTGGACTTCAAGTAATGACATCAAAGTCATTACTATCTTGACTGCTGTGTTGTTCTTCATCTCCTTCTTCAAGTCTAACACCAAAATGGTCTTGTCATGTTTCTAATGCTCCATCCTTTACTCCCTTGCTCTTCTGGTCTGGTAGGTCCTTGGCCAAGCCATCTTTGATTGCTTCTCCCACCTGTAATGACTTTTCAACCCAAGGCACTTGGGCAGTCTCATGATAGATCACAACTAGATCAACAAATTTCTTATAGCAATTCATTACTGCTTCTCCATCTTTGATGTCCAATCCTTGCAATTGTGCTATTGTTCCCCATTTGTCACCAATAGTGACTTAGAAGTAGCCACCCAAACTTTCCACAACTTTCAACAACCATAGCAGATTCACTTCCACATTTTTATTAATGGGTAGTATTGCCTCAAGTTTTGCACAGGTTTTATGGGGATTCCAGGATCGATATGATCAAACAACAACATGTATAAGTATCATTGAAAGGAGCAATATAATAAAACATAAAAGATGGGTTGAACCCTTGTATTCTTATATATAATAACGTGAAAGGGTTAATGTTTACAAATGATTCCTAACCTATATATACTAATCTAAATGATACAAAGCTTCACTCAAACGTTGTGATGTTTGAGAGAAAACCGTTTCTAAAATAACTGTCAACTATGGGCCTGTTTGGATTAAACGTTTGGACCCATGTAGCAGACCTAAATCGACCCATCTACAAATAATAAACATAATACAAACTTAAATACTATCTTAAACATAAACGTACTTTGATCTAAATACATTAGAGGCTAACATTCTCCCCCCTAATTATTTAGTATCAAAACCTTCTTGTTGTGATCCTTCTGGTCTTTTCAAGCAATGACATTAAAGTCATTGTTGTCTTGGTTGCTTCCTTGTTATCCGTCTTGTGTCGACTTGGTTTCCAATGCGTGCCCTAGACCCTTGTTATGTCTCGGCTATCCTCCAAATCCACCCTAAGTGTTTTTTTGGCCACGATCAACTTCAATGGTTGTCGTTGTTTCCTTTTGTTCCAAGTCCTTCACCAAATACCTTTCGGTATTTCTTTTACCAAAGCAATTCGATTGCTTTTCTTCTTGTTTTCCGGTCTTTCATGTTCACTTGCCTTTTATCGTTCTATGGATCATCATGTGATCCATCCTAACACCAAACTTGTCCATTACTTGTTCTTGTATTCCATCCCTAACTGCTCCATCCTGTGTAGACCCTGTCCACACCCTGCAAGCCTTGTGGGTCTCTATTTTTCTGCAGTCCAACTGCTTCTTCCCACTTCTTCTTTTGGCTTCTCTTCTTGCAGCGTCATGGTAACCATTATCAAGTCTATGAACCATTTTCTTTCCGTGTCTTATTCCCGCCATATGCGTAAGACATCTCTCTTCTGGAACGTACTATTTTGCAAATAACATGATCTTCATACTTCTTATGATGGCTTTTGTTGGTTTGTTGCAAAGGTTTTCTTTTCTTCTGATCATCGTACTATCACAACATCAAGTTTGGTTTTTTTTCTTTCTCGATCTCTTATGAACAGTCTGTGTTCTTCCTTTCTTTGTAACAAAACCGCAACCATGTTTTCTTCTCCTTTCCTTCTATTCTTCTCTCTTCTCTCTTGAATCTGCCCCTTTTTTCTTCCTTTATCTTCATCGTTATTCATGGAAAATTTCTTGAGTGTGTTGTTTTGATCCCTTGGCTCTGATACCACTTTTGCACAGGTTTTATGGGGATTCCAGGATCGATATGATCAAACAACAACATGTATAAGTATCATTGAAAGGAGCAATATAATAAAACACAAAAGATGGGTTGAACCCTTGTATTCTGATATATAATAACGTGAAAGGGTTAATGTTTACAAATGATTCCTAACCTATATATACTANACAATTCCATGACTACCGCGAGACAAAATACGCTGTAAACCAAGCTGCGCTGTAAAACTAACACCATAAGATAGGACCACATTCTATAGTAAGTGAAAGAAGCGCTTTTGTGGGGTCCATACACCAACGGCTGCTGTTAATGTCAAACGTTAGCAGATACACAAAGAACAAGTTTTCTTGGTTAGAACAAGACCGGTATATAACAGGTCTCACCATAATTTTCCTAGAAGGACAGGACGGCCAGCGTTGCAAGATTTCTTCCCATTCTTCATGCTTTTGATGAGTGTAGTTATGTAAGCCACAGCAGCCCTATGATTTAACCTTCAACACAGAAATATTTTAAGCAAGGGAATGTCATAAAGTGAGATAATATGATTCAAGGTACTGCTATATTAATCAGCTGCGAAATTTATAACCGTTTTGCAGCCTGTGTGGAAACTAACTAATTTGACAACTTGTTATGGCAGCTAAATAATCAGAATAGCTGTATCCCGTACAGGGATACAAAATAAAAAAGTTTTGTGTTCCTCAGATGAAAATTCCCATGATTTTCCTAGCATTTAGAAAGCCATAGTTATAAACTGTTATAGAGAACGGGAGAATACACGGAAATACAGAGGTAAAATTAAGGTTTTGTTCACAGATCACAGGTTCAAATGGTCGAAAGTTTTCCCAACGGGTAAACTTATAAAAAAAAAACAAAAAAAAAACAAAAAAACAAAAAAAAAACAAAAAAAAAAAAAAACAAAAACAAAAACAAAAACAAAAAAAAAAACAAAAAAAACCAAAAAAAAAACAAAAAATCAAAAACAAAAACAAAAAAAAACATAAACAAAAAAAAAAAAAAAAAAAAAAAAAAAAAAAAAAAAAAAAAACAAACAAAACAACAAAACAACACAAAAAAACAAAAAAACAAACAAAAAAAAAACAAAAAACCAAAACAAAACCTTGGACGGAAGTGTGCCTGATCAATCCAATCAATCAACTGAAAGTTTTACAATACCTTCCCGTTCATTAAGATAAACTTTACTTTATAAATATGAAAAAGATACAAAAGAGAAGAAGGATTCACAGAACCCATTGACATCTGATTTGTTGCTTTTTTAGTCTGACGTTATGGATTGACCAAGGCTCCTCATCAATATTACTCCTGTTTCCACCTGCACCAAACTCATTATACTACAGATCCAAATTTTAATTTCATCTCGATTGGTATAAATGTCTTTCTTACATATGGAAAACTAAAATCTTTGCAGGAAATTCTTTTTAATGATATTACAGCCATACTCTAACTAATGTGAGTTATGTTTTGTCTGTAACGTGTAAAATGGTTAAATTTTGTCCACCATCGTAAAATTTAACGCATAATCCTCCTAAAATTATTATATTCAGAAATTTATTAATATGATTAATTGTTATACCAAAGGGCTTGTGCCCAAATGGCTATTCCATGTGTGTGAGAAGCTCATCAAAATGGTTGCTGGGTTCAACTCGTGCTTAAGACATGTGAGATAGATTGTGGTGAACTTTGTGCGAGATAAATAGTTGCCGTTCAAAATAAATAAATACATTGAAATAATGTAAATATTTGTAAATGTTGACACTACAATTATTTATTTATTTATTTTTGTTAACCATGGTTCTACAAATTAATCTGGATGGAAATAACATTTACTTAGGTTGTAAATGAACCAACTATATGAGAAAGAAACATGTGAATTGTCAAATGGTAAATTACTAAATTTGTAATTTTTTCAGATACACTCACCACAATATACTCATCATCAGATTTCTGACTTGTTGCACTCTTCTTTATAATGTTGTTGAGATTGACCAAAGTCTCCTCATCAAATTTACTCCTTTCATCGGAAGAAAGTTTTTGAAATCGTTTCTCAGCTTCCTTCACACTGCTTCCGTGGTCCACCTGCGCCAAATTAATATTCCAAAGATTCAAGCTATGCAGTTCCATGTCACTTCTTTAATAACATAAATGTGGATGTGATATAATCGTGAAGACAAAACACAATACCAAAAGAGACTCTAAGTTAGGACCAAGATAAAGCAAGACTAGAAGTACACATCTAGTGTGGTCAATATCTTGAAGATTACATGTAACCGGACCGGTGTAGTTATACTAGACTATTGGTAGTTATACTGTTCACAGGCTTATTGCCACCAATCTGTGCTTCAACATATGTTTCATGATGTTTTGTAGGTTGTGATATTGTGTAAAATCAATGTAACAGTAAAATGGGTAAAAACAGTAAACTAGAACTTGACTTTATAAATATAAGGTTTAGATGATTTTCACAGGTCGAAAATCATCTATAAATACTAAACCAAACGTTGCAATGCTTTTCTCAAACGTTGTGTTGTTTGAGAAAACGGTTTCTAACATAACTAATATAACTGCCAAACATTGGGCTGTTTGGGTTAACCAATATGACCCATGTTGCAGTAGAAATTCGACCCAATAACAAAGACATAAACAAATTACAGAAATAACTAAATATTGTCTTAAACTTAATAATAAACATTGATCTAAAATCATTAGTAGGCTAACAATTTCCCCCCTAATATTTTAGAGCCAATTTTCTTCATGATCTGCTTGCTTTGGACTTCAAGTAATGACATCAAAGTCATTACTATCTTGACTGCTGTGTTGTTCTTCATCTCCTTCTTCAAGTCTGACACCAAAATGGTCTTGTCATGTTTCTAATGCTCCATCCTTTACTCCCTTGCTCTTCTGGTCTGGTAGGTCCTTGGCCAAGCCATCTTTGCTTGCTTCTCCCACCTGTAATGACTTTTCAACCCAAGGCACTTGGGCAGTCTCATGATAGATCACAACTAGATCAACAAATTTCTTATAGCAATTCATTACTGCTTCTCCATCTTTGATGTCCAATCCTTGCAATTGTGCTATTGTTCCCCATTTGTCACCAATAGTGACTTAGAAGTAGCCACCCAAACTTTCCACAACTTTCAACAACCATAGCAGATTCACTTCCACATTTTTAATAATGGGTAGTATTGCCTCAAGTTTTGCACAGGTTTTATGGGGATTCCAGGATCGATATGATCAAACAACAACATGTATAAGTATCATTGAAAGGAGCAATATAATAAAACACAAAAGATGGGTTGAACCCTTGTATTCTGATATATAATAACGTGAAAGGGTTAATGTTTACAAATGATTCCTAACCTAAACATACTAATCTAAACGATACAAAGCTTCACTCAAACGTTGTGATGTTTGAGAGAAAACCGTTTCTAAAATAACTGTCAACTATGGGCCTGTTTGGATTAAACGTTTGGACCCATGTAGCAGACCTAAATTGACCCATCTACAAATAATAAACATAATACAAACTTAAATACTATCTTAAACATAAATGTACTTTGATCTAAATACATTAGAGGCTAACATCAAGTGCATCATAATTTAAATGCACAAGGTAAAACCACTTTAACATATCCACAAACCTTTTATTGAACACTTCCCAATTCTTGTAAAGTATACTATCTTTCTTTAACAAATTCATGAAAGAAAGAAATCTGGAAAAAGAAACCTTGAGTGCATACAGTGTTCCATTATGACTGAAATATTCATCATCAATGTAGTTTTGAGTGACATCTTTATTCCAATCAAAATCCTCCAATCCTTTAACTAGTGAACATGCATCTCGTGGATCAACAGATTCAAAATACTTTTGCAAATATTGGTTATGTTCTTTCACAACCTCTTTTGGCCCAACTCTTTCTGTTTTTTCTTCAAGTGGAATCTGTAGACTTGTTTCTTCATCATAGTACATGTGATAAATACTACATCTAGAATCCTTTATCTTAACAGAAAATCCTTGTTTCCTAAGCAATTCTAGACTGAGTATATTGAGTGAGATCTCAGGTGTATATGTCTTACTACCAAACCACCAAGTTCTGTCTTAATGGTTGCACTACCTATTCCATAAGAGAATATAAACTTTGTCTCATATTCTTCTTTCCCTATCATCTTAAACTTATAGTTGACATCATTGAATAAAATTCTCCTAGGACACATATGATGATTGTAATTTTTACTTACATACCAGATGCTATTCCAATCTTCCTTGTCTGTCCCTTCTACCAAGTAGTCTCCAAAGATATGTACCTTTTCTGGGTACATTCTTTCTTGCTCAATGATTTGATTGGTGATGTCAACTTCTTGTTGTAATTCTATTCCTGACAACTTCTTCCTACTTTCACATGCCCAATAGGCATGCCCTTTTTCTTTGCATATATAGCATTTGGACTTCTTTTCCCTCTTTGTTGTGGCAGTTTTCATCTTCTGTTCCTTCAAGCATTCTGATTCCTTTGTGGAATTGAATGCTTCATTCTCTAGTACAGTTTGTACAAGCAGTTGTTTCCATTTGGGTGATAAACTCTTCTTCCTCCTTGTATTCCACTGGTACAATCTTTTAGGGGTTTCTCTCAATAAATAACGGCCACCTTGGAACCCTGTTGAATGTCGAATTGATGGTGTTTCCCATGGATTAGAGCCAGAGCTCTGATACCAATTGTTCACAGGCTTATTGCCACCAATTCTGTGCTTCAACATATGTTTCATGACGTTTTGTAGGTTGTGATATTGCGTAAAATCAATGTAACAGTAAAATGGGTAAAAACAGTAAACTAGAACTTGACTTTATAAATATAAGGTTGTGATGATTTTCACAGGTCGAAAATCATCTATAAATACTAAACCAAACGTTGCAATGCTTTTCTCAAACGTTGTGTTGTTTGAGAAAACGGTTTCTAATCTAACTAATATAACTACCAAACATTGGGATGTTTGGGTTAACCAATATGACCCATGTTGCAGTAGAAATTCAACCCAATAACAAAGACATAAACAAATTATAGAAATAACTAAATATTGTCTTAAACTTAATAATAAACATTGATCTAAAATCATTAGTAGGCTAACATATACCAGGTAGATAACAATGTAGCTGATGAGCTAAGATATTAGTTATTGGACTAAGATGTACTAGCAAGTAAACTTTCATTTTGATCCTCTATGCACATATTTTATTTCAAGTATCCAATATTTGACTCGTCTCTCTAATGAATCTAGTGATATATTTGTCGACTTTGTGGGAACTTATTAGGCAGAAGCAAGCTGTACGTGGAGGAAATAGCCTAGTGACTTACATATGAATAACCAGACGTGTAATAATCAGGATGCTGAAGAAGAGCTGCAATTGTCGCTGCAACCACAACAAAATCAATTAAACACCTATTAGAAGATTATATGATGGCAAATTTGATGATTGTATCATGATACGAGACAAGCAAAACTATATAGACAGATCATATGAACAATACAGTTAATGTTATTACCTTTCAATATATGCCTGAAGCCATCTGATGTAGAGGTATTAGTTGTCTTAGAGATCTCATTAAGATCCTTTTGCAGTGATCTTGCCGTACCCAACAAACCAACCTTTGAAAATAGAAGGTTAGTAAGCACAGGAAATTATAAAATTCAAGGCATGTCCGTTATGCATATCACATCAAGATGTGCAGTGATATTTTTTGAGATAAAATCATAAACTCGAGAATTTCCCCCACAAAAATCTACCATTAACCTAAACTGATATATCTGAAAGAAGGTTGGTCCAAAAAAGATTCTTCGATAAAAAAAAAATTATTTCCACGCACAAAACACGGGCCATCATTTAATCCTTGTTACAATGTAATTCTCATATCCAAAGCATTACACTGTATACTAATGAGTGATAACTAACATGTTTACTAGCGACTCACATTTCGTTTTCTTTTTTTTTTACAAGGACCGGATGTGCAAGGTTCAGTTACAATATATTAAGTATAAGACAAAAGAAGATAGTTGGTGCTTAAGATATATGAGCTGCACCACCTGATATTTAAATTTAGATTCGAAATATAATTAACTTGCCACATATCTTAAATATGTAAGAAAACAACAGTAATTAATTCTTAAAAAGCATAATACCTGAAGCTTGAAAACACTTGTTTTAAAGGAGGTGCCTTTGTCAAGATCAGAAGATCGATTACATATGTAAAAACAGATTAAAAAAAAGGCAACGAAACCGATGAAAAGAAATATATCAGTTGTCCCAATTGGGTGGGCATGGCTGCTGCTATTACTACTATCAGAAGACACTACAACATTGACTGCTTTTCGAGGGGACTTATTGAAGCTTTCGGCGGGGACATGTCGCCCGTCCTCTCTTTCATTGTAGTGAGAGTAGCATGGTAAGCTGCTATAACTACTATACGAAGACTTACTCCCGCTGCTATAACTACTATACGAAGACTTACTCCCGCTGCTATAACTACTATACGAAGACTTACTCCCGCTGCTATAACTACTAAAAGAAGAGTCACTCGCGCTGCTATAATGATCAGAAAAAGAAGAAAAATCACTCCCACCCATTACACCACCAGAAGTAGCCAACGCAAGGTGGTGATAATCAAACAAAAATAACAAACACAATAAAACCTTAACATGACTGGTTTCTGTAAGGCCTTAACAACATGCTCCATTGATCTCCAAATCACTAGAAGCTGCTTTGGAAATTTGTTTTCACAAAGTATTTGAATTCAATGTTCGGGACTTAGGGAGGTTCTAAATATATATAATAAGAAAAAACGATACATTATTTTCCATGCAGATTCCTTAAAACAACGTTCATCTTAACTCTTAATTATTGTGTTTATATGATTAGCTAATACACACGCGTTAAAATATTTTAGTAATAAAAAATATACATAAATAAGTTAATATACGCGATAACGAGTCAATATTAGTCAAGAATTAAATTAGGATAAGTAATTTAGCGTGGAAAAGAAATGTCATGCCCCCTTTTTCAAAAACTGTTGTTAATATATATATGTTGTTTCCTTGCACTCTAGAAGCAACAGGTCCGGAAACCACGAGAATCTTGGATTTTTCTTATCTTCACTACTGCAAAAAAGGCATAGAGCCTCCTTAATAGAGCTCGGTTTTTATGAAAAACGGGCTTCAAAAGGATTTCGGGTTGTGAAAAAGTGTATAGAGCCGTGTTTTTTCTTATAGAACCGGGCTCTATGCTAAAAGATTTTAAAGCCGCGTTTTTTGCTTACAAACCAGGCTCTATTCCTTGTATAGAGTGTAGCCTCTCGTAATTTTCCCCAACGGTTAGTAAATACTTACAAGTTATTACGTTATTTAAATACCCACTTTTACGCATGACAAATTTTTTTTATATGACTTATTATATAAATCACAACGGTATATTGTCTCCGATAAATCCTTTCGAATACTAACGGTTTTTGTTTCGTCAATTCTTGGGTCATTACTGAGTCGAGCTCGAGTGAGATACAGCTTGGAACATCATATTTTAATCACTTTCTGTTTCTCCCCCTAAAAAATACCATATCAAATGTTGTTTTTGCAAACGATTTTGATTAAAATATGCTTTTTGAGTCTTATGGGGAGTTATCATCAAAGATTTGAGATTTGAAGAACGATGTTTTGGTACAAGTACTCCCCCTCAACTTGTGGATACTCATTGAGGTGAAATACTTGTCTTTTGAGTAGAATTGTGAAAATTTGAAAAGTTTAATAAATTCTACTCAAAAGTAAGAAGCCTGCGCTCCTTATCTTAGGATTGCAGCACTGATGCGTACCACAGGGTCCTTTCTTTACAAGGTATGGGTTGTGCACTGTTATGTGTACACAAGCCTTTGTTTTAATACAAAATTTTGTTTTCTTTTAACAAAATACTCCCCCTCAAATAATGAAGTTTATTCGAGAGATAGTCTTCTTGAGCAGAATCTTGAATACTTTTTGAAAATTCACGGGATAATTCTGCTCAAGGTTTTAGAGAACACAATCAAGTATTATGCAACAAAGAATGCTTGAATATCAGATTAGACAACAACCTCGGGAACCCATTCAAGCACGACGCCAATGGATTTTCCAAAATTTTGAAATCCATTTGTAAGTTGTGTTAATCCGATTAAAAGAAGTTGAGTTCCAACGATGACTAAAAACTTTGTTTCATTTTGAAATACCAATCGTTGAATCAATGGAAATTTAAAACTCTTTTTCTGTTGAAAGTTGTTAGAGAACCTTGGTGTCTCATTTGAGTTCTAAAAATCTGAAGAAGAAGATTTCCATCTGTAGCCTCTCGTAATTTTCCCCAACGGTTAGTAAATACTTACAAGTTATTACGTTATTTAAATACCCACTTTTACGCATGACAATTTTTTTTTTATATGACTTATTATATAAATCACAACGGTATATTGTGATTTATCATTTGCTTAGAAACAATGCTTGCACACTAACCTAGATAGTCTAAATTATCGCGAACATATTTTTAAACGTTTATATTTAATAATATACGTTTCGTTTAATTACCGTATACAATTTATATGTTTCCCGAGCCTACGAAATTTCTCGAGACTACCCACTAATATTATTGGACCGTAACCCGACCCGTAAAAATTACTAAACGGGCCTACGTGACCCATTGGGCTACTTAAACCCAATCATAAACCAAACGGGCTCATTTCTTTTCTTTTTCTTTTTGTTCTGCTGGGCCGAAACTAAACCCCAAGCCCACTTGGGCATACCAGCCCAAACGCACCCTATGATTTTATTTTCTTTTTGTTTGTTTCTTGTTTACCTAGCTCGATATGCCTACAAAACGCACCTTATTCTTGCGAACTCGATATACAACCTAGCCATATTATTACACTACTCGTTTCACAACATAGCCAAGATTCAGAAATGATAAAACTCGTATAATATCTCAACCATCTTGACACTAGAATTCGTCCAAAGTAAAATGCATGAACCATGTGACAATAAAAACCAAAACGTGTCTAAACCTTTCTAGCCACCACCCAACGTGACCAATGACAACTAGAACAACACATATGAACAGTAGAATGTCAGATGTGTCAGGAATGAACAGAAAATCACTCTTACACATTCCATTTGTTGGCTAACTTTCGATTGGACAATATTTGAGGTGCCAACACCAACGAGCCAACACACACCCTTCTTGCACTTATCCTCACCCTCCAAACTCCCTATAAATACCTCCCATGCAACCCTAAACGAACTCACACTCTCAAAATACCATAATATACTTAACGTGAACCATTGTGAGCCAAAGTTGGGACAAGAAGTGGGAGACGAGTACGCAGCCTACAAGTGAACCAAGAGTACCATTTTTAGTTTGTTTTGAACCTTGCTGAGTCGTGAAGAGAACCACGTTGAACCTAGAACCTTACTCGAACCATACGAATCATTACACCACCCCTAAGTGGCGAGGTGAGCCCTTAGAACCCTTTTCTCAATTCATTATTTTATGTGAGAATTAATATTACGTTTTACTTTGATCTTGTTATTCGAAATATATAAACGGAACACATTTATATAATAACACGTTCTCAATATTTGANGTTGGTCCAAAAAAGATTCTTCGATAAAAAAAAAATTATTTCCACGCACAAAACACGGGCCATCATTTAATCCTTGTTACAATGTAATTCTCATATCCAAAGCATTACACTGTATACTAATGAGTGATAACTAACATGTTTACTAGCGACTCACATTTCTTTTTTTTTTTTTTTACAAGGACCGGATGTGCAAGGTTCAGTTACAATATATTAAGTATAAGACAAAAGAAGATAGTTGGTGCTTAAGATATATGAGCAGCACCACCTGATATTTAAAGTTAGATTCGAAATATAATTAACTTGCCACATATCTTAAATATGTAAGAAAACAACAGTAATTAATTCTTAAAAAGCATAATACCTGAAGCTTGAAAACGCTTGTTTTAAAGGAGGTGCCTTTATCAAGATCAGAAGATCGATTACATATGTAGCAACAGATTAAAAAAAAGGCAACGAAACCGATGAAAAGAAATATATCAGTTGTCCCAATTGGGTGGGCATGGCTGCTGCTATTACTACTATCAGAAGACACTACAACATTGACTGCTTTTCGAGGGGACTTATTGAAGCTTTCGGCGGGGACATGTCGCCCGTCCTCTCTTTCATTGTAGTGAGAGTAGCATGGTAAGCTGCTATAACTACTATACGAAGACTTACTCCCGCTGCTATAACTACTATACGAAGACTTACTCCCGCTGCTATAACTACTATACGAAGACTTACTCCCGCTGCTATAACTACTAAAAGAAGAGTCACTCGCGCTGCTATAATGATCAGAAAAAGAAGAAAAATCACTCCCACCCATTACACCACCAGAAGTAGCCAACGCAAGGTGGTGATAATCAAACAAAAATAACAAACACAATAAAACCTTAACATGACTGGTTTCTGTAAGGCCTTAACAACATGCTCCATTGATCTCCAAATCACTAGAAGCTGCTTTGGAAATTTGTTTTCACAAAGTATTTGAATTCAATGTTCGGGACTTAGGGAGGTTCTAAATATATATAATAAGAAAAAACGATACATTATTTTCCATGCAGATTCCTTAAAACAACGTTCATCTTAACTCTTAAGTATTGTGTTTATATGATTAGCTAATACACACGCATTAAAATATTTTAGTAATAAAAAATATACATAAATAAGTTAATATACGCGATAACGAGTCAATATTAGTCAAGAATTAAATTAGGATAAGTAATTTAGCGTGGAAAAGAAATGTCATGCCCCATTTTTCAAAAACTGTTGTTAATATATATATATGTTGTTTCCTTGCACTCTAGAAGCAACAGGTCCGGAAACCACGAGAATCTTGGATTTTTCTTATCTTCACTACTGCAAAAAAGGCATAGAGCCTCCTTAATAGAGCTCGGTTTTTATGAAAAACGGGCTTTAAAAGGATTTCGGGTTGTGAAAAAGTGTATAGAGCTGTGTTTTTTCTTATAGAACCGGGCTCTATGCTAAAAGATTTTAAAGCCGCGTTTTTTGCTTACAAACCAGGCTCTATTCCTTGTATAGAGCCATATTCTGTTTAAAAAAACCGGGCTTTATGATTAAAACTATTAGAGCCCGTTTTTCCTCCACGAAACCGGGCTCTATTACAGTGCCACCAACGGCACAAAACAAAAACAGTATATACTGAACGGGTGAAAATGGTTTGAAGCACATTTATTGCCTTTTTTTACCTTTTTTTTTTCAAAACCTTTGCATATATAAGCTTTAAATGATCAAATTTTAATTGTCTTCACAAGCATTAAATGATCAAATTTTAATTGTCTCCGTAAGCATTAAATGATTAAATTTTGTTCAATCTCAAATCATAATTAAATGTAACTTCTTATACTTAATTATTGTTATATATTACTCTAGCTTATTTTTATACATACACATGTTCAATTTCAAAGTTAAGCAAATATTTATTGTTAATTCATGATCGATATGTCCTTGCGTATATAATTTCCTCATGTATACAAATTAGACTTTACTATAGTATGATTAGATGATCAAGGTGTATTTGATTAAAGTTAAAAGATAGGTAGTTTTTATGTTCACGCTTTTAAAAATGGTTATAACCATCCTATGGGTGGCCTCACAATTCCATGTAGTGAAGACATATGTGATCTTGCTTATAGTTTTGGCGCATTATGACGTTAAATAAAGATCTTGCTACAAATTTTTTGATAACACGTGACTACTAGGATACATGAGGAAATAGTTAACTTTTGACTATAAGAATTTTACTAGGATACATGAGGAAATGTAAATAGAGATATGTAACCCAATATTATAAGAATTTTACTTTTCTTCTTGTCTTCGAATCTAGTTAACAGTTGACTATAACACATAAACGACTACATAAGTCTTGGTCAAACGGTTTAAAAGAGGTCGTTCTTCGTCAAGTTTATGGATTTTGTTTGTCAAAAATGTAATTCTCATATTCGTTCTCCAACTTTATTGCTAATAACTGTTTTATTTCGTATTTATATAAAGATGGTGATGGTGGTACCTAATTCCAGCAGAGACATGTCAATCCACACCCCATGCTCACACGAACAACTCATTATCAAAGAAGATCATGAAAGTTGAGAGACTCACAACAATGCTTCCGCAACTCTGATGCAAAGTATCATGATCCAGAAAAGTGTGAGCATGCCGGTCCAATGGTCACTAATTCACATGAAGGTGATACTTCAAAGGATGAACTTGGAGATTTACGATGGCTGATGATCTCAAAGAATGCTCAAAGATCACTTATGCCAAAGGAACATTAATCACAAGATTATTGTTTGAAGTACAAAGTGTGCCGAACTTGAAGAATCAAAGACTATGAGCTTGGAATTTACAAACATGTAATAGAATTCTAGAATTCCTGAGTGTATTTTCCGGGGTGACCTCCCTTAGGTGGGATTGTTAGGAATATAAATATTCATATGAAAGACTCGGTCACCCCGAGTATCTTTTGGCATTAGATAGCTCGTAGGCTTTATAATTATAATTTAGTTATCGTTTCACCATGGAGTCGGGTCGCGTCTTTACCCACTGTAGCCCGCTTCATAGCCCACGTGGGGCGTTGAGTAAGTTGTATAAATACCCTCTCCCACCAAGGGAGAGGGTTAGACCTTAATATTCACTTTCTCTCTCTAAGGTTCCATACTCTCTTCTCTTTCTCTCACTAGAATCTTCCAAACCACAAAGAACCATACATGTTTGAATTATGAGTAACCTACTATTCAAGGTCATACCCTATGTTAATCTTAGACTGATGTGCCATCCATATTTGTTACACTCTTTTTACTCAGACCCTGCAGGAAGGTAAAGCCAAAGCTTCGGGTCTTTGGGTGCATGGCGGATGTAGGATGAGGTAGCCATTGGGATTTGTTGGTCATATGCCAAAGCATAAACCAACAAGTTCGCAAAGGTATTTCCCTAAAGTTGACCCAAGGCTGCGTGTAGAGAAAAAATATGCCCAATTGGTGTCGTAGTCTCAGCCCTAGGATTTGCCCGATTGGTATGCAATTGGTGGTGGTAAAACACCTACCTAAAAACTATCACAAGTTAGGTTACGCCAAAGCGTGGTGCCTTGTAGTACGTAGTATAATATGGATCCTAGTACAATATGTGAAATGATAGGGTTTAGTAGCTATTACGATAAAATGATTGAATTCACTTATTGTTTTTATTAAACTGTAGATGGTATACTACAACATGATGCATCGTTATTCTAAGCCGTATGATTGTCTAACCCCTCAAGGCAAGAACGGTACAGTTTCATCAACAAGGTTTCAACCGATGAAACACCTAAAACGCCTAATCACCCGAATTCTACACACCCCTAGCAATAAGTAAGCTCAAGATCCGATTGACTTTCCAGCTATTGTCCAACCAATTGAATCATTGGAACCGTTGAACCAAACGGAAATATGAATCATTGGAACCGTTGAAACGAACGAAAATATATGAATAATTAGTATATGTTGTATCATGATATAAGTTGAATTGTTGGTTTATTATATGAGTTGTTGGTATTTGAATTGAATGAGAATAAGTTGTAACTGAATAGCACTTATATTGTATTTGAACAAATTGCATGATTGTTTTACAAGTTTGATATTATTGGTAAAGTGCTTGATATTATATGAACTGTTTTGTACGTAAAAATCATGAATTCTCATTGGGCCTTTGGCTGACCCAAAACTCTTTTAAAATTATTACAACCCATATGAGATGCTTTAGGAATCAAGAGATTATTTGGGTTGATTAAGAGTAGATGCTTCCATTGATACAAGGTAAATAGAGGGTTAAACGCTACAAAAAGGCGGGGTGTTACAGGTGGGTTTGTAAAGTCCCTTCCGTGGTGGATTTTCAGGGCGAATAGTGTGCAATTAGAATCAGGTTAGAAACAAAACAACTTAAAAGTTTGAGAAGCAAATAACCTACAATGTACTCTTGCATATTCGAATTAAAAAAAATAATAATAAAAAAAAATAAAAAAAAATAAATAAATAACAACTTAAAACTTCTAACCTTGCCGTAAATAAGACCAAGCTCATGGTCGGGAATTGGGAGTTCGAATCTGCCAAAGAAGCCCCCACTACCATTTTGATTGTGACTGTGATTTCATTTTGATCGTCTGCTAAGTTCCAGATAGTATATGTGTGTGTGTGTGATTTGATTTTCTACTGAGTTCTAGATAGTATATAGACAATTAAGTTTAGTTGCAAAAAATGTCCTTGTGGATATGTGTGCCTAGGTAAGAGAACATGTGTAAAAAAAATGGCGGAACAGTGAAATGACAAAAAATACCCTCATGTGTGAGGACTTACTAACGGTCATCAGCGAAAGGGGCATTTTTTGCAGCAAAATGAGAACCACAAGGACATTTTTTGCTATTAAAGTTTTTGAGGTGTCAAACGTAAAAAAATGAGAAAGCAGAATGAACGTTTTTGCAGTTTACCGCAAAACTAACCTTTATATTGCTTTTGTATTTACATGCTCCGCGGCAATTTTTGAAAAACAAATAAGTAACGCCAAATGCTAACACGTTAAGAAACGAGTCATGTCAAGAAATAACGAATGTACAATGTATTCGACCCCTTTTTGTGACCCTTTAGACCATTCGAATAAAATCTCAAACACTTAGAAATTTTCTAAGTGTTGAGACAGTTTTCAAAATAAGTTTTGGTCACGAGCTTTGGCCTCGTTATTTAAATTCTAGAAACACGACCCATTGTTTTTATGACTCGACCTCATTGTGACCTTGGTAAACAATCACAAGACACTTTTTATTCGAACTAATAAACTCATATGAATCATTTGCCCGACCCCTTTTGATTCGACAAAAACAGATTTTATAAAACTTTTATAAGTAACGTGGGCTTATATTAAGCCCAATAAGCTTATCTCATAAACTGGTCCTATAAGCCCAACTCCAGTGTTTTTAGACTTCTAAAATAAGCCCAAGACCAGGCCCAAACCTCTCATTAGCCCATTGGACCTAAAAATGCTATTGGGCCCTTAACTTAACTCGTTAAGGCCCAATAAGAGAAATAAGTGATTTTTAATAAAATAAGTTGTTGGAATAAGCTATTCTAAGTACCCTGAGCTTATTTAGAAAATAAAAATGTTAAACTTTTAATTTGGTAATTTTTGGACTAAATTTGCAAATTTTATAAACTTAGGGACTAAAAGTGCAAACTTTGGAAACTTATGGTGTAAACTGTCAAAACTGCTTTTATGAGTCCTAAATGAAACTTAGAAGTGAATTGTGTAAATAATGATACTTTTGGACCTAAATTATAAATATTATATATTTTGGACTAACGGTGCAAAATATATATCGTTAAGGTTAAAAATGTAAATTGATGAAAACTTAAAGGACTAAACTGAAATAATAATTCTTTTATATACTTATTAAGTTTTATATAAATATTATGATTTTGGATATAAAACTTGGCAATTAAAACATATATACGTTATATATATTAATTCGTCGTAAAACTTAACGTTATATTTATCTCTTTTAAACGATATGCCTATATTGTTTCCGTTGTAATAACTATATCGATCATCGAACATTTTACTTACAAGTTATATGAATATATAACTTTGTTTTTAAACTTTAAGCATTTAAACAAACACGAGATTCATTTATA
>LBNU01026051.1:126565-145882 GCA_014162995.1 Artemisia annua
GCACGTTTACCGGACATAAGATTGTTGCCTTGAAGATCACGAATAAAACAAGTTTTCTCCCGAAACGCTACTTCCAAATCTCCATCGCAAAATTGACCTACTGAGAAAAGATTGTGCCCAAGTCCTTCGACATAGTAAACCCGACTGATTTCGATGTTCGCTGTGACATAATCACCATAGCCCATGATAGCAGCAAAATGATCATTCCCGAACCTGACAGTGCCAATAAACTTTGCAACGAAGTTTTTCAACATTTTGAGTTTGCCTGTCATGTGTCGGGAACAGCCGCAATCAACAATCCAGAGTACAAGTTGTACCACCTGCGTCACAAGAAGAAGACAAAGGTGGAGCAATGGTCACATTGGAACCCGAAGAAGAAGTGGGTTCCGATGGGTTAGAAACACAAGAATTAATAACTTTAGGTATCCATTTGAAACTAGGTTATCTCTGTAACCATTGTTGCCATAGCCAACTAGATTTAGCTTTCTTCTTAGTGAACTCATTAGGTGTTGCAACTATCCTAGATGTCGTGTGAGCAATGGGTGTAACTAAGGTATCATTAGAAACTACACTTGGCTTTCTACCTAACACAGACTTAGTAGCAGTGGGGGGCCTATTATAAATGCCATTGTAACGTTTCATTTGACGAGATAGGAGAGTATTAGCAACACGTTTAGTGTGATCACCAGACAACATACTTTTACGACAAAACACACAAGATGCATTAAACTTAGAAACATTCAAAGGTTCAGCATTCGTTACACATTGATTCAAATTACAGACAGATAAATCAGAACCTAAATCAGTTGCAACATGCATTTTATTCAAATTCCTAGTGTGATCTTCTACTGCTGAGGTCTCTAGATGTTCACTGCTACGTTTCCAGATCCTATTCTTCTTTCTAAGCCTTTTTCTCTTTGACCTGCTAACGTTAGTAGTGTTGACTAGTCCTGTAGAAGTTGAAGCAGTCACATTAGAATTCGAAGAGTGTGTTTGTTTAGGGGATGTGTCTATGTTATATTGATTATGTTAAAATAGATCTTTAAAGGATGGTTAAAGGTTGTTGTTGAAGATTGGTTGTTGTTGTCGAGACGAAGGCCCAAAGTAGTTTTCTTACTTGCTAATAATCCCAATTAAACTTGCTAGAAAAACCTTGAACCTATTAATACTCGCTAAAGTGACTTGTACTCGTAATTTTAAAAAATTTGGAAATGATACTCGCTATGAAAATATTTAAAAAACACAAACTCGCTATGAAATAGTTTCAAAGCAAACTCGCTATGGAAAAAATTAAGTTCAAACTCGCTATGAAGTTTTAGATGTCAAACTCGCTATGAAATTTTTAGAGTTCAAACTCGCTATGAAGTTTTTAGAAGCAAACTCGCTAGGAGTTAATCCTTACTCGCTAGGGCGATAAGGTAAGAAGGCTTACTCGCCTGGAAGGACAAACTCGCTATCAAACTCGCTATTAAATTTGCAAACTCGCTAGCAATCTTTTTACCAAACTCGCTACAAACTATTTCCAAACTCGCTAAGAAGAAGAATTTCCAAAACTCGCTAGGATGAAGTTATACGAANAGAGAGGAAGATCAGTATTGATAGAACTCTGACGGGCAATTCTTTGGAAGCTAAACATTGCATCGATCAGATCGTTGACGATGTTGGTGAACCGATGATAGTACGATTCCGAGGATCCCTAAAAAGAGTATCAATGTCCATATACCGGACAGATAAACATCCCAAGTATTTAACTCAAAATAAATAGCTTATGACTGACCCAATTGTCCTTCTTGCGTTTGTATTTTATGCTAATTACTTCAGTAAAGGCTCCTGAATCAAGTTGATTCCTATCATATAGAGATCGTTACATTAACATAGTATACACCAACATAATATGGAAAATTGTTTACACTATCTTATGCATCTACTACGACACCACACAATATTTGAAAGAGCGAAAGAATTGGAAGAGAAAAGAGAATTTCTTTTGACAGTTATAACTTGAATAATACATCATGATGACGAGTGGCTATATTAGCTATCAATTAAAGACGATAGAATAGCCTTTTTTTTCTTCGAGAGATTGAAGAATTTTGTATGATAGTTGAGCAGATTCTATAAAGCGAAAAAGACGAATTATGTTAAACGAAAACAATAATTATTGTCTATCTAGCGTCGAGCTTTAGTCATTCTTAACTGTATGTTGTGCATATTAGAGTGACCGAAACCATTTATAGGGAATATATTGTAGGAAAAAAAAAGAAAAGAATGCTAATTCATTGATTTAATTGAATGGTTCGGGAGGCACTTGGAATAAAGAAAATGCTAACAACGTTATTAAATTTGTCTTATAGAACTTGAATTTATTTGATCACATGAAGCTCGTATTAGTTTCTTTTAAAGATTTGGGTCAAAGATCACAAGGAGAAAAGTTTGTTATTTGTAAATTGTATAGAAGTAAAGAACAGGAAGGTTCGACATTTGGAAACAAGTATTTGAAAAGAGCTCGGTGGATAATTAAGTCGGCAGGCAGTCCAAATAAGAGGGACACGTGTATCAAAAGGACAGAAACATGCATGCATACATCCAACGGAAGTTGAGCCATCTCCAACGGTAGACCAAACTTTTTCTTCCTCAAAAAGTTTTCGAAAAACTGTTGCATTAAAGAAAAACACCTTGAATTCGTTTACCATTCACAATGAAAATGAAGGTGTAAAATACGAGTGCTGCCAATAATATGAGAGAATGGACTTTATACCGATAAACGCACTCCACATACAGTATCTAAATACTGCTCAGTAGTAGAAGGAAAACCAGTTGTTCTACATTTCAGTTTACAGTTAAGAAAATCCGACAGGAAACTAATGCGCGCTGACTATCTTGGTAACATAATTCAATTAATGGTAGATCTAAGACTATTGGTTGGTTATTCAATTAAATTAAGCGGTAGACCTTATCGAGCTATACATGAACGAGAGAATGTAGTTGACATAGTCATTTTGTAACCATTAGTTGAGAGCTTTCTCACCTATCATTGGTATCAGACATACCAAAAGTGGGTTTTAGCTTATGGGTTGCTGTAAACTCTATCGACAACTGTTATTGGCATGTTCATTTTGAGTACGATTTGGTTAAGGTTACGGTGATGTTGTGTGGCATGCTATCTGATAGGAAGTTATATGGATAGTTGATGATGTATATTAGAAGGTATAGAGTAACCAAAAAAGGTTTAAAGGAATTTGAACGTGGAGCATGAATCATGTAAAACACATGAAATTGCATTACATTTAGATGATACGAAGTGTGTTTCTTAGTTCATGTTGTAGTGGTCCAGTATTTGATTGAGTAGTTACCGAACTAAGTGTATAGACTGCCCTTCTGTATGCGCGACTATTTTTTTGATTGAGTTCTCATTCCTTTTGAATTAAAATGATATGGTACCAAATTCTTATATTTTGATACATCATGAGCTATTTCTAATTTTAGTAAGGAAAAAGATTTAGTGGGAGAATAAGTTCAGTTGTGAAAAATGTGGTGTTTGAGATATTTTTATGACTGATGACGTAAGCCGCATTTATAAGCTTGGTGATTTCTATCCGCTAATTCAATCCGACTACTACCAATGTAATGGAGGACTGCTAGAGGAGTAATACCTTAAGTACCATGAGGTTAATTACTAATCTCTATTATACTATTTTTAGTGTTATCTTGACTTGATACCGTATTTATCTTAAACTATAAAAACAGTTACAATGTACTGGAAGAATGTACATAATTTTCATATAACGTCGCTAATAGTAATAAACAAGTTTATCAATTAAAAAATTCCAGACCTACGCCTATGAAGAACATGTTAATGCTTATAAAGAGTGCGCAAACGCAAACTCGCGATCGATTAAAATGCCAAAGTCAATATTTACAACCGACTCCGCTATGTTTCGAATGTTAGTTTTTAAAGGAATGGCCGGCGCTCCACACTCGCTATGCCCAAACCCATAGTCTCACGTAGTATGTATCTAAACTTCGCGCTATAAAATTTTATGTATATGTATAGCAATTACTCCGCTTATAGGTTTGGGAAGGTCAACTGACAAAATACCTATACATATGCGCTAGTTTAAAAAACTAGCCGGTTTTTCGTCTGAAAATCAAGTTCTCATTGTACAACTTATTGTAACCTCTTTATCACGCACTAGGTATATAAATGGACAAAACACGATCATTCTATCAACACAACACTCTACCTTCAAATTTACATTGCCTCTTTTATTTTACTACTCTGTATATCTACAGAATGATAACCATGTCAAATCTCAGCTAGCATCAATTTTTACCATGTTTTAAACTCGCTACAATTACATACTTTTTCAAATCACCTACAACTCAATCTAACAAACCCCCAACAAACAAAAGACATTGGTCCAAAACCATGAGAATTCGACGACACGGAGGGCTTAAAACGAAAGGTAACATAATATAATCAAGTCATCAAGAAACCAGATGACAATGAAAATCTGCACTAATGTCACCACAAAAGGATGGATCCGACTCGCCATAATTTAAACTCGCGATAGGAACCAAAACGTGAAATGACCAAATATCGCCAGACCACTACCTAAAGCGTATAATTTTACATTTAGTATTTTTGTTTACAGTCAATACGTACTGTTTTATACTATTTTACGCAACATAGTCTGGAAGTACCTATTTTTATAGATTTAAAGTACCATTAATGTGATATGAATAATTAAAATAGTGAAAATACTTAATAAAAATCTATTGTAAGGCTGAATGAAAGTGTCATATGCATCACAAGATGAAAACAATATGATTTTATGATACAAGTTACATAAAAAAAAAAATAAGGGTTGTAAGACAACCCTTAGGGCGTGTAAGGGAAAAGATCACTATAATATACAAAGCTAATATATAATGTGTTAGGAACACGTTGTTATGAAGATCAGAACGGATCATTATAAGCACTAATAACTAGTTAAAAAGAGAGAGACAACCCCTAATAATACTCCCTGGTTATTAATGAGATCCTACAACTTTTATTTGCGTTATAGGTTTAAGGAGAGTTTATTATGAATCACATCTATTCGTATTGCGTTGTAACATAGACAAAATTCCGAGTATACAATACAGTATTGAACGCAAGATAGTGCTAAAGAATGACAGATACCCTTGGATCCTATAGATAAGAATAAGAATAGCTACAATGAAGGCCTTGTAAGGCATGACCTATGGATGAATATGGAAGGAACTCTTAATATTGATATGATAAACTTGATATTCAAATGAGAACCAACAAGCCTTAACCAAGGCTTACATGTAGTATATATAGGAGAGTCCAAGGGTATTCATGTCATTCTAGCACTATTACATACTTGGCCCTTGGACTTCCATACAATGTGACATTACATCATAAACTTACTTAACATAAGAGATAAAATGTAAACATAATAAGTCTAATAAGCAACCTATTACAAATATAATGACCGACACTTTTCATAACGTGAAACGTGTTCCTAACATTTATATATGACTTTGTAATAAAACTCATTCCCTTAACCACAGCCCTAAGGGTTGTCATTAGCAAAACCCTTATTTTTTTTTTTTTTAATATAATCAAAAAATAATTTCCTCATCATTTAAGTTATAAGACACTTTCAAGCCTCACAAAATTATTTATTTATTTATTCAAATAAATACATAAATTAAATTAAAAATAAAATTTCATGAATAAAAATAAAAATAAAAATAAAAGTACATGAAATAAAAAAATAAAAGTAAATTACTTTTGGTTTCGGCGATATTTGGCTCATTTCACGTTTGGCCTCCTCTATAATAGCCGCGTTCATCGGATCCATCCTTGTGGTGCTTGTGCATTTTCATGTCATTGTTTCTTGATTGAGCATTGATTAATTGTACCCTCGTTTTAGCCTCGTGTCTTATTTCTTCCATGTTTGGCACTTGTTTGGTTTGTTGGGGGTTGTAGTTGAAGTTGAGATATGGCGAAAAGTTAAACATTTGTTTGATCTATTATGGGTTATTCATTTGTAAGTTGAAAGTAAAATAAAAGAAGCAATGTAAAAATTTGAAGGTAAAAGTGTGTGTTAAAAATTGATTATTTAAATAGTATTTATAAAACTTTTAAAAGGTTAAAAAGTTGGAAAATGAGAATGTTTTCAAGAAAAAAGGGCTAGTTTTTTAAACACCTTTTATTTGTCAGTTGCTTTCCAAAAAAAAAAAAAATAAAAAATAAAAAATAAAAAAAATACCGACAATAACGTGGCTGGTGGGGGTGGCGCCGGACCTTATAACACGACCATCGGTATAGTGGCTTGCGCCATAAGTCGGCGTTATGCCTTATAAGGCATAACATGCCTTCACCGGGTGCTCTTAGGTGATGTTTGAACTCGAATTAATTGGCTTAATATGAAAAAATCTGAATTCATCAAGTCATATGAAAACTGTTTTGTTGTAACTTAACAGAGAAAGATAACTAAAAATAGTAAATAATAAAATTAAATCATCCCTTAATTAATACTCCCTCCGTCTCAAAATTATTGTCAGGAGACAAGAATCACCAAGTTTAATAAAAGTGAGACCAATATAATTCTCAACCATTCAAATAGAATATTCTCCCACTAAATTCTCTTTTTCTTACTAAAATAGAAAGTGGACAATTAATTTGAGACATCTATAAAAGGAAATATGGACAATAAATATGAGACGAAGGGAGTATAACTTAGGGCATCCACTATGACCACTATGATAGACCTTTATAAAGGTTTATAATTGATTCATGTCATTAATTCTTAAACCTTTTGGTTGTATAAACCTATTTCCACTATACATAAACTTCCTAAAGCTTTAAAAACATCATACATACTTCAAATGCATTAAATTGTGAAGAGGTTCAAGATATTACACCTTTTCATGCCATGTAAGCATGAAATAGGTTTCCACTATGGTTAACAAAAGTATAAACCTCTTCATCCTTTTATAAACCTAATTATAAACCACCATAGTAGATGTTCTTAATAGAACATTTTAACAAACAAGCCCTAGTTGTTAAAATTAAACATGTAAACGAAAATGAAAAGGTTTTCCTTCTAATGCAACCAAGTTTTTAAACCTTTTTGAGGTTTAAAAACTTGAAAAGGTTTTCCTTTTAACGCAGCCAAGTTTTTAAACCTTTTCATTTTCATTGTTGTCAAAAAAAAGTTTTCCTTCTAATGCAACCAAGTTTTTCGAAAACTTTTTGAAGGAAGAAAAAGTTTTTGGTCTAGACCCGTTGGAGATGGCTCCACACCTCTCCCGTTGGATGTATGCATGCATGTATGTTCTGTCCTTTTGATACACGTGTCCCTCTTATTTGGGACTGCCTGCCTCGTACTTAATTACTCCACCGAGCTCTTTTCAAATACTTTTTCCCAAAATGTCCGAAAAACCCTTCCTGTTTCATTTAACTTCTATACAATTTACAAAATAACAAAACTTTTTACATCCTTGTTGATCTTGACCCAAAATCTTTAAAAGAAAACTAATACCGCAGCCTTCATGTGAATCAAATAAATTCAAGTATCATATAAGACAAAATTTAATAACGTGTGTTAGCATTTTCTTTAATTCAAGTGCCTACCCGAAACATATTCAATTAAATACAAATGAATAGGCACATTATCCCTTTTTCTTTGTATTTTTCCTACAAATTCATATTCCCTAGTAAATGTTTCGGTCAAACCTATAAAAGTAAATGATAAATGCGTGATGAGAACATAATATATGTATTTCTTCATAAACGTTTTCCAAGAATCTCCTAATAAATTCTCACATTTCACAAAACAAAAAATTTCTTACTCCGTCTCAAATTAATAATCATTCTTTCTATTTTGAGTTATCTTAAAATTATTGTTCTCTATTATCTTTCAAATATAGTTGTGAATAGTTTAACAATTTTACCATATTTTATCTAATGATATTAAAATTACAAACTTGATTCAAAGCTTTAAATAAATGCATAAAAAACAAGAAAGAAAATTCAATAATAATTATGTTTTATTAAATTTTTTGTTTTTTTGTCGTTGACAATTATTTTAAGACGTACAGAGTTATCTATAGTAAATTAAAGGCAACATTAAATTTAGTATGATTATTTTTCGGAATCTTGACAATCTCTTATAAAATCAAAAGACTGTTACAAAGATTACGCCGTAATTCAAGAGTTTCTTATAAATATAGTTAAAACTCATTCAACTAGAAGTACGTTACAAATCTTGTTCACATGAACCATTCACTTCAAGGGGTAAAACAGTAATTTCATATTTACTCCTCTTTTTGGCATGCATTCTGGATTCTGCAAAACCTATCTAATGCTTCTGCACTCTGCAAATTTTGTCTCCAAACAAAATTTGTTGTTTTCACACTTTTTAAGGTTCAGTTGTTTCTAACAACATTGTCACCTTTTTCATGTGTGTGGTTTTGTAACTTTTTTTTTTTTCACTTGTTGCAATGTTGGATTATTTTCCAAATTGTGTTTCACTAAGAAAAAAAGTTGTTTCTGGATTTGGGTTAGGTTTTGTTACATTTTTTATATTTTTGTTTATCTTGTTTTTTAATTTTAGTTTCAAGAATCCTAATTCTGATAAAGATTTCTTCCAAGGGTTTAATGTTAATAGTAGTAATAATGACAATAATAGTTCTGTTATTTCTTGGTCTTTTAGATTTAGTAGAACATCAACAACAACTACAACTATTGTTATAGAAAATAGTACACAATTAGTGCCACAACATAGGCCTAAGGTATTGGTTAGTGAAAATAAGGATGGGTCAAATAGTACTAGTTTGACCCATTTTGGTAATTTCTCTAGTGATGTGAAAAATGTTAGTGATTTTAAGGATACCCATTTGATAGAGCTTAAGAATGATCCTAAAAATGAAAGCTTTAGTGAAGGGAAATTGTTATTTGGTCAAGAAGTTGGTAATAGGAGGGTTAAGTCAGATGGGTTGGATTTGAAGTTTGGTTTGGGAAACAAGAGAGGTAAGATTAGTGATGGTAAAATTTCTCAAATTTTGAGGAATTATAGTGGTAGTAGTTTTGAAGAGTGTGATATATTTGATGGAAGATGGGTGAGAGATGATTCGAAACCGTATTATCCGGCTGGTTCGTGCCCATTTGTAGATAAGGATATGAATTGTCATCTTAATGGGAGGCCGGATAATGAGTATGTGAAATGGAGGTGGCAGCCATTTGGATGTGATATCCCAAGGTATATTGATCATGATTTCTTTCATTTGCGAGTTTATGTATGGTATAAATTTACATAATTTCGATGTTTTTCAATTGCTTAATAGAAATTGTTAATTGCATGCTACTTCACTAGCTTTTTAATAGTAGTTTTGGTTTAGATGATTGCATATCTTTGAGTGAAATAGGCAATTGGTTGTTTGTTTGACTTTGATTATTTAGTTGACATAATCAATTCAGACTTGTTTGGTACTTAACCATCTGTCTTATTTTGTGTTCACTGCTGATTTTATTGTTGTTTGATTGCAACCAGATGCAAATTTGGTTGCATTTTCTGGTCAATATAGTATCAATATCAATTTGAGTTTATGAACAATGAATTTGATTCGCAAATGTAATAGATTGACTTTATTTTTAGGGAACTAAATGAGCAATTTTGCTATAATTCGGTCTACAAGTCTTTATTAAACTTTTTGAAGATGTGATTAGTGATCTGTTTATTTGGTTTATTATTACTTAATGTCTTTATTATAATGGTTTTCCAGTTTGAATGCAACAGATTTTTTGGAAAGACTCAGAGGGAAGAAAATGGTTTTCGTTGGAGATTCTTTAAATAGGAACATGTGGGAATCACTTGTTTGCATACTTCGACATTCTCTCAAGTACAAAAGAAGGGTTTATGAGATATCGGGAAAGAGAGAATTCAAGAAAAAGGGAATTTATGCCTTCAGATTCGAGGCAAGCGCTACTACTAAAGATTTAATATACTTTTGACTTTTTAAGTTCAAACCTTGTAGCAATCAACTTCAAATTGGTATGAATTCATTGGATATCGTCTCTATTTTTTTTATAAATTATTATATCCTAAATTTAATCTAAATGTCAATATATTCTTGAAAAAAAGAGCTTCATACCAATTTGTAGGTTTATTATCATCCATTTGACCTTAAAAGTCAAACTATGTACTTTGTCTAATGAGTCAAGCCTTATACCTTTGTAGGACTATAACTGCACAGTGGATTTTGTGGTTTCTCCATTTCTAGTAAGAGAATCATCTTTTAAGGGTAAAAATGGTTCGTTTGAGACGCTAAGATTGGATTTAATGGACCGAACAACTTCAATGTATCAAGATGCTGACATTTTGATCTTCAATACCGGACATTGGTGGACTCACGAGAAAACTTCCAGAGGGTATGTTTGTTAATGCCCCAACTATATTTCTTGCTATGTTAACTTAAAATTAAAATTTAATCATGATCATCTGTGATGAAAAAGAACTTATACATGTAATTTGGAGTTAAATTCCTTTCCCCCCCTTGTTAACAGGCTAGATTATTACCAGGAAGGCAACCATGTTTACCCAAGACTTAAGGCTCTTGATGCATACACAAGGGCTCTTTCCACATGGTCAAAATGGGTAGATAAAAACATCGACCCTCGGAGAACGCAAGTTATCTTTAGAGGCTATTCAGTCACTCATTTTTGGTATGTTAATCCTTTCTGGCTTCATGTTCATTGACTACTACAAATTTAATACGTTGAAGATTTCAGCATGATAACTTTTAAGGAGTATGTGATTAAAATGTAGCGAAAAGGTTTAAGTAGTGAAAACTTAGGATTGCTGTGCATCAGATGATACAATTTGAATAACTTTGTTTAAACATGAGTTTACATATACATGGACAAATTTGCTAGGCTTCACCTTCAAAAATATAAACGAAACCCAAATACTTTGAGATACTTTTGGTGACTCGGTCAATGTGTATGCAAGTACTTCACATAGAAAAAGGTAGTGTTAAATTACAAGAACTTTCACAAAATTTAGCATTAAAGGATACTTGGTTTGCCACTTATTGTCAAAGTGTGCATACAAAAAACTTTAGTATGTTTTGCATCACAGAATTAAAGAATATAAACATATAATAGTATGATTGTGAAATGAAATGATTGTTTGCAGGGGAGGGCAATGGAATTCAGGAGGGCAGTGTCATACGGAAACCGAACCAATCTCCAACACAAGTCATTTAACAAAGTATCCATCAAAGATGAGAGCTTTTGACAATGTGATGCGTACAATGAAGACTCCCATGATATATCTCAACATTAGCAGGCTTACAGATTACAGAAAAGACGGTCATCCATCAGTTTACAGAGCAACGTACAAATTAAAGCCTGGAGAACACGCACAGGATTGCAGCCATTGGTGTTTGCCGGGTGTACCAGACACTTGGAACGAGCTGTTATACGCATCTTTGTTAAAGGTTGGAAGAGGATCTTGGAAACGCTGAAATTTGTTGTAAAAATTGTAGCAAGTTTCAGTTGTATTCTTTGTAAAATTAAGAGCTTAGTAGACAATTACTTGTTTCGGGATTTGTTAACTTATTTAGAGTTGTATGTCATTGAGTGGTTAGCTTAAAAGGTGTACTTGTTTACACAGATACAAACTTTCGCCAAAAACAAGTAATTTCAGTAGAGGTGTCTCCCTTCAGTATTGAAGACATATATACAATCTCTAGTTTGGCCAGAAAAAAAACAAAGTCTAAAACATCCACTTTAGAGCAAGGGATGCAATGAACAAGGACTGAATGTATGTTCTGCAGAGCAAATATGCAGCTGGTATCAAAATTTCTTTGGACTTGAACAATATCAAACCATGTATTTAATATTTACAAGAATATACAATATTATTGCGTGGTATGGTCTACTAAAACTCCGCATTTACTATGGGATGCACGTCTACCTTGGGATGCCAGAACTAATGGATACAGTGGGAAATGAAGCAGGATCGTGTATTGCACCAGATTCATTAAGATGTATGCAGGTTTCAGGTATATAATAAGGCGGGGTTGCAGGTGAAGGTAAGGGTTCAATATTTTTGGATAACATTTGTAAAGCCATAGACATTGTTGGTCTAAGTGATGCAACTACTTGGGTGCAAAGAAGCCCTATGTGTACCACACTTAGTATTTCCTTCTTCGTTTTGCTGCTAGTTTGATCATTTAACATCAAGTTTGGATCGAAAAGCTCCTCCACCGATCCTTGCTTAAAATGCTTCCAAACCTATTTTATGTTACAATAGTTAAATTCACATTTTCCCTGATATGGAAATGTGTGAATTGTGATAGTCAGATGTTTGGTGTGAAATTTGTACTTACAACTGAAACCAAGCCGTAACTGTCTTCTGATGTTTGTATTCCTCTATTTGGCATTCCGGTAACCACCTCAAGTAGAAGCACACCAAAGCTAAACACGTCAACCTTTTCAGTTAATTTACCATGAGTTATGTACTCCGGAGCCATATATCCACTGCAAAACAAAAATTATCAAAGATCAATGTTTAGGGGAAACAATCACAAACAATAAATAAAAAGAAGTGCTTACATTGTTCCTGCAATCCCAGTGCTGATATGATTTTTATCTTGTTGATAAGACCTCGCTAACCCAAAATCAGCAATCTTAGCACGAAGCCTCGAATCCAACAATATATTAGCAGCTTTTATATCCCGATGAATGATCTTTATTTTGCTGTTCTCATGAAGGTATGTCAAACCTTCTGCAATGCCTAAAATAATTTCATATCTTTTTGCCCAGTTCAGTTCCTTACCTCTGACTGCATCTGTATCAGATTAAAAAATATTATCAATTGAATGGCAGGATGCCAACGATCTACGTTGACTCGAGTTTTGGAGAGTTTGGAAATTACCAAATATGAAATAATTGAGACTCCTGTTTGGTACATATTCATAAATTAGTATACTTTCAGGTCCCAAACAACTGAATCCTACAAGTTTAACCAGATTTTTGTGCTCAACACTACTAATGATGTTGACTTCATTGTAGAAGTCTCGTGATCTATGTCGGTGGTTGAAGAAAAGTCTTTTTACAGCAACCTCTTTTCCATCTGGAAGCACGCCCTGTGACAGTTTTAGTTAAACTATTCCAAACGATACCAAAAAATAGATCAGATGGTTAATATTGAGAAACTACCTTGTATACAGTTCCAAACCCCCCTTCCCCGAGCTTATTTGCCTCGTTAAAAGAACTCGTGGCTTTCTCAATCGTGGAATATTTGAAGTTCAAACCACTACTGCTCAGGATCTTCAACAATTTAGTGTCACCAGAACCTATGAGTTAAGAAAATCAGTAAGATTCACAAATTATAGTATCTTTTTTGCTTTCACGGCAAAATAAGTTAAAGGGATTTCTCACATTATCTAAAACTAAGAGACCGAGACCTCATACCTTGTTTTCTTTTTGATTTACATCTGCGCTTCCATGAATAAAACAAGACAATACTCACAATTAACAATCCCACGATAATGGAAATTACAGCAGCCACTATTTTCCCTGCAATGATACAACGACTCAACCAACCAGACGCTACAAATTACCATCCTAATTGTTTACACACATAAGAATTACCTCCATTATTTCCTGAATCTGGCTCAGGGTTAAGAAAATTAGTATTGGAATACCGAATGATACATCCAGTGTGAAGTGCACGTCCTTCAGACCATGGGAAACATTTCACCATCGATTCAAACGCACTGTTCAAACATTCTGTACAAGAACTCTCTTTTAAAGTGTCCCAGCAATCCGCCAACACATACACAGACTCATTTGCTGTATCTGATAGTATTACGTCACGTGCATAATAGTGCCTATTTCTTGGTGCAACTCTCACAACATCTGATATGGCCTGCCTCACTGAATTCTTAAATACATTACCCATTGTTTTATTCCCACAAATTACAGTGTCGTTTGATCCTTTATACTCCTGAAAAAAATTGTATTTCTGTTTCCGCAAGAAGCAACCATCAAGAAAAATTTGGGCCCCAATGGCAGGATTGCAAGAGGGAACACGGGCACGTGCTTCTGTAATGCATAAGATACAGTCATTCGTTGAAAGATCGCCATAGCATTCAGCAAGTACATAAGCTCTGTCAGGTCCTATGCCTGTAACTGCTGTTCCACTGTGTGAAGTTCGCAATTGGGTGCTAACATTCTCCATTGATTGGACAAAGTATGGAATCGATAGGTATTCATGGTTATGATATTTACAGGTTAAACTAATAACTTGAGAGCGGGGATCCCCTTGTGATCTAACTACTAGAAGTAAAATGATGAAAAGACTGAGAGAAACAGAAGGTCTATGTATTGATCCGTTCCTCCTTATTAAACTGAAACCTTGCACATGTTTCATTGGCTTAATGTGTGTTATTGACGGTTTCCTTGTTTATATATCAGCTGTTACAGGATCTGTCCAAGATCAGTTATAAATTAGATAATTGCATACATAAACAGATATTTGTTACTCGGTTATGTATGACTTGTAAAATCAATCTAAAAGACTAATTGCAATATAGATGGATATAAAAACACTCAACCAAGTCTACTATGTATATGCACATGGACAGATACGTACATATCAAGACCGCACATGTGCACAAGTGAGTTATCAGGTATGATATGTATATTGGTTCTCGCTTGAACCCATAGCGTAAAGTTCCGGTGAAACATTAAGCACACACAGTGCATTAGTTTTCGTATGAACCTCTAAGTTATGTACGTTAGCACTTAGCATGTATGCAACTATGCATGGTGCAGAACATTAGATGCTAATAGTAGTACTAAATTACTTCATGGAGAAAACTTGTAGAGCAAAAATACAATGATAGAACACAATAATGAATCAAAGTATTAAATAATCAGTAATTCTATCAACTATAAAAAACCGGGATTGTTACCTTATTGAGTAGAACTAAACAGTCACAGTTTGCTTAAAAATCGAAGACTCCAGGGGTTCACTTGCACCGACTCTGGGCTATCCAAAAGGGTAGTCGCCTTGGGATCAGTGAGCTCGCAATATCGAGTCGAAAACGAGGTAAAAAAAAATGGAAGAAGTCTAGAAGACGAGTTTGAGAAATGAAATGAGCCAACTGAGCCATGATATACACGTGTTAACCAGAGAGTCGCCACTTTGACAAAAAACTAGTTTGAGTAATTCACTTGTTTTTCTCATCTCTTTTGACCAAATACCAGTATCTTATGGAATTCACATGCAAATTTGGACTATAAACATGTCAATTTGATATTTACCAAACCTAAACCTCAAAATAATATATTTATCTTATTTACAAGTAAATTTGGACCATAAACATGTTAACTTTTATACTTAAAAAAAATGGAATAGAACTTTTTAATAGTGTTTCTTTCTTGAGTAAATTGATAGACATCATTCAAACCATTGAAAACATTGACTATTCCTAGATCATTTGACCCACGACAACATATTCTTTATTGACTGTTATGGGTAAACACACTTGACTACCGGAACTTTATTCCAATCATATCATTATTTGTTATTGTTGTGATTAACGTACTTTCGAGACAAGTAATTAAATAGAACAATTGCGCAATAAATAAAGACACAAGGATTTAACGTGGTTCGGCAATCATCTAAGTCAATGGGAGGAAGCGAGACTGGAATAATTTCACTAGCAAATATGGAGTACCGAGGTTACATAGTGTATCGCTCAAAATCTAGACTCCGAGAAACACTCTTGAAAGTATTTTGGACACTCAATAAATTTTATACATCCCCTCAAAAGCTCACTCGTATAGAATTTTATATAACAATTCTATACTACTCTATTTCTCTCTACAAAGATACTATCACTATTCTTTCAACAAACAAGTATGTTTGTTAATCTTTTGGATGTCGAATGAAGCTCAGCTCCATCACCTTTTATAGTGAAAGATAGAGTATGAAAACCCATGTGTGAATATGAACAATAGTTAGCAGCCACATAGCCATTTCTTGAGCAACCTCACTTTTTTGACAAACACAAAGGAAATGCAATTGAGTCAACTAGTAAATAGTTGGACTATGCATATGAAACCATTTTATTCAAAGTGGGTTATGCCACCTATGGTGAGCAATGTCTTGTAGGTGCATCTGTTCAACAAATCTCCACCTTGACGAACATTCCATTTCTTTTCTATCAGTTCTCAACCTCTGCTTCCAAGCAGCCCTATAGGGACCATCACTTTATATTTCACAAATGCCAACCAAGTCCAAGCAATGCTCGAACTTGTTTGCAGTAACCGGCTTAGTCAACATATCTGCTCGATTATCTGCGTTACGAACCTTTCTCACATTAATAACCCCTTCAGATATGACTTCTCGAATAAAGTGATACCGCACATCAATATGCTTGGTTCTTCATGATACACTTGGTTTCTGGATAAGTGTATGGCACTCTGACTATCACAATGCACCACAGTATGATCTTGTTGCATTCCAAGATCACCAACCAAGCCTTTCAACCAAATTGCTTCAGTGGTAGACAAAGCACCTATTGACAGCAGTGTTTCTTTCGAACTAATAGCACATCCGCCGAGCGTGAAAACATACCCTGTCAAAGACCTTCTTCGATCCAAATCACCTACAAAATCAGAATCAACATATCCGGTAACATGTGTGTTACCATTGCTATCATATACCGGGCTGAAATCTGTTGTTCCCCTGAGGTACCTAAGAATCCATTGCACTGCTTCCCAATGAGCTTTCCCTGGACAATCCATATATCTACTCACTACGCTTATAACCCGTGCGATATATGGTCTAGTACACACCATAGCATACATGATGCTACCAACGGCACTAGCATATGGAACACGTGACATGCACTCCACCTCCTCCTAAGTATCGGGTGACAACGATGATGAAAGTTTGAAAAGTGCAGCAAGTGGAACACTAACCGGTTTGGAGTTGTTCATCCCAAAGCGCTGAAGTACCTTTTTTATGTATTTCTTTTGCGACAAATACAATCTTCCTTCGCGTCTATCTCTTATAATCTCCGTTCCTAGTGTCTTCTTAGCTGCACCCAAATCTTTCGTCTCAAACTCACTTTTGAGTTGAGCTTTTAGATTGATCTCTGACATGGTTTTAGAAGCAATCAACATATCATCCACATATAACAACAAGTAAACATACGACCATCTGGAAACTTCTTATGATAAACAAAACTATCATAATTACTCGTTGAGTAACCTTTGCTAGTCATGAATATGTCAAACCTTTTATACCATTGTCGAGGTGATTGCTTCAAGCCGTATAACGACTTCTTCAATAGACATGCATGGTCTTCCTTTCCTTAAATCACGAACCCCTCTGGTTGACACATATACATCTGCTCTTCCAACTCACCATGCAAGAATGTCGTCTTGACGTCTAGTTGTTGCAAATCCATATCGAGTAAAGCAACCATGGCAAGTAACAGGCAAATAGAACTATGCTTTACTATCGGTGAAAAAACTTCGTTGAAGTTGATAACATCAAATAGCTTATACTTTTCTTTATCAAATTCCCTTATATTATGCTCCTATTTCTTGTATTCATATAAGATTTAGATACTTAATTGTTTCCTATTTGTTTTATAGGATTTATTTGAGCATTGAGCGGGGAGATGCGGAATTGAGAAGCTAATCATTTATAAACGAGAAAATGCCGGAACAGTTGACATATGAGGCGTATAT
This sequence comes from Artemisia annua, assembly GCA_014162995.1. Lineage (NCBI taxonomy): Eukaryota > Viridiplantae > Streptophyta > Magnoliopsida > Asterales > Asteraceae > Artemisia > Artemisia annua. Next base: position 144,363 of record LBNU01026051.1, read on the forward strand.
GATATCCTTTACCTGCATCGTATCCCAAATCAAAGCAGTCAAAGCAAAGTAAAGTCAAGAAGACATACGGCGTAATCTCATCGTATGGTATGCGCCGTATCACTAATGAAGACTCAATGGTTATCCGTATCACAAGATCCATACGACATAACTTATACATATAAGATACGCCGTAACCAAAGACACAAAAGTTAACGTGTAATGGTCACTTAACCTCTGCGCTGTAATGACGTCAAAGTCTGGAATAATTCAACCACTTGGGTATATCCGGCGTAATGGGAACGATTCAGCTGCGCTGTAATCAAGCATGAAGCTACGAAGAAATATTTACCGAGAGCATATGCGGCGTAACACCTAACTTAGGGTTACGCCGTATCTATGTCAAGGCCAGGAAAACTATAAATACAAACCTTAATTCATTTAGAAAACACAAATCATATTCCACATCTCAGTTGAAGAAACGTATAAGGTTCCATTCAAGGCCATTTTCTAGCAAGATTGAAGAGTTTTTCAAGGGAGAATCCACAACCCAACGTCATTAACGATAGATCGACATAGAGTAATTGTATCAAACACTATGTTTATTACTTTTTCAGTTTTAGTCATTAGTATTGCTGTAATTTACAACATGTTCGGCTAAACACCTTTGGTGTTAGCCTAGTTATGAATTAATTAGTGTTATGTTCATTGTTTCTTCGTTTATTTATCGTATCTATTGGATATCTATGTGTTTATTATTTTATTGAACTCATTGATGTGATCGTTCAGTGAGCCATCTTTCATCCGAAGAGTATATAACCGTTGTTTCATATACAACTGGTTTGTATGAGACTTCGTCATATAAAGACTTTCGAATTGTAGCCAAAGTCCAGTTGGAGTAGTTTTTCCTGCTACTTCTCGAAGCACGATGCCGGCGAGATTTAATATAATCGTGTCATGTGCTTCTCCATAAGCTCATCCTTCTCTTCATCAGTCAACCTTTCAAGTAATTTATCTCTACCTTACAAGGCTGATAAACATCCCTGCTGGCTCAGTAAAGCCCGCATCTTCATTCACCATAAATCGATATCGTTCTCACCATTACATTTCTCCACATCGAAATTAATTATCGTCATCTCAAAACTAATTAATCACAACTATAGCTCTGATACCAATTTGTTATGATTAACTTACTTTCGAGACAAGTAATTAAATAGAATAATTGTGCAATAAATAAAGACACAAGGATTTAACGTGGTTCGGAAATCATCTACGTCCACGGGCGGAAGCGAGACTGGAATTTCACTAGCAAATATAGACTACCGATGTTACACAGTGTATCGCTCAAAATCAGCTCCATCACCTTTTATAGTGAAAGATAGTGTATGAAAACCCATGTGTGAATACGAACAATAGTTACGAAGCACATAGCCATTTCTTGAGCAACCTTTCTTGACTAACACAAAGAAAATGCAATTGAGTCAACTAGTAAATAGTTGGGTTATGCATATGAAACCATTTTATTCAAAGTGGGCTATGCC